>JAGDQP010016769.1:0-16140 GCA_022664845.1 Lepisma saccharinum
TAAATGATTATATATATATATATATATATATATATATAATCATTTATTATTTATGCTAGCAATTTTGTTCGCGACTTAAGAAATTAAACTTTATTAGACGTGTTTCGATCCTCGATCTGTTCCTCCAACCAACCCTTATCGTTACAGAGCAAACTGAATTGATTTGGTATATATATATAATGTATACAAATTGTACACTTTGATTAATAGAAAATGGTTATTGGTTTCAGTTGTTTTAAGTCTACAATATTTTATATATATTTCGAAATGAACATTGTAAATGTGTTGTCTACGTATATTAGTTCAGTGTCATCAGACTGTCCAACTTCCGGACTTGGATTCCTTTACATAGCCACTTTCTATGAATGTAACTGTACAGGATATTACAACATTACTAACAGTATACACCATGGCAAAAGAAAACAGAAAATATAACATACAAATCTAAAAATTTTGAAAATGGAAAATTACGAGTACATATGAAGATTACAGGGGAAAAAATGTGCTTTGTCCATTTCATCGATTTTACAAGACAGCGTTTTACAAATGTATAATTAAACTACGTACATCTGCACATCAAATTAAAGATTTTCGTGTAATGGACATACAATGCACATTCTCGTTTTGTGTGATAATGAGTTATAAAGACCCTTCACGGAGCAAACAGGACCCTACAAGGTCACTCCAATCTCAATTTGGCCAGAAATGGACAAAGCCCGTTCTTCCCCTGTTGTCTTCACATCGCAATAAACTAATCTGACAAGTTGTACGAAGTATAGGATTGTGACCATTACATGTGAAAATAAACATTGAGAACACAAAAACACTAAACAAAACACACAAAAGAAACTTAAAAATCTAAAGTTTATTTGAATCTAAACACAATGGAAGAATCAATACAAAAAAAAAAAAATCAAATTTGATACTCTTCAGCACCTCGCCAATGGGTAGGCACACGAGATTTTCAATGATCCCCCTCAGTCTCCCCAGGTGAATGTCGGGATCGTACCTTAAGTAAGACCCTGCCTGATATCTTCTCTATCCTCTACCCTATTCAGGCCTAAGTCAAAGGCGCCAAAAGGCCATAGATAAATTGAAATTCAAAGTTCTTCTGCACCTGTTAGGATAACGGATGACGTTGATATAACAGATAACTTTTCAGGCGTTACTCATGTTTGCGTACATGATAGTTTCGTTTGAAATTGTTTCACTTGATATTAACTTCCTAAACGAGGTGGTAAGCTTTTAAGGACGGAATCTAGTTTTGGGTACAGTAGGCTCCGAACCACTCCGTTCAATGGACCCCGGCATTACTTCAACTTGTGACCACGCGTACAGAAAGCAAGCGCGCTAAGCCCTTGGCCATCCCCGAAACTGAAACTTTAGTGTGTGTTTTTTTTATTTCTATTTTTTATGTTTTTGGTGTAAATAAACCAAAAATTCCATCCTCAAAAGAAGCCCAATTTACGAATTTTCCAACTATCTAGTGAGTTGGAAGTATTCTTGTTAAGGAAAACCACGAGACCCACAGTATCTGAGAATTTTCCGGAAATTATACTTTCCTCATAACAGCTGTCATTTGTTATCTTAGACAAACAACAAATATGATTTTTATATTTCTAAAAACGTACTTTAAAAATGCGGGAAAATCCATTCTATTTATAAAACTATCACCAAGCAGTCGTCTGCTGCAATAGATCAATAATGAAATTCTGAATTAAAACATCCAATTTCAGGATGTGCTTAGTATGAGGCAGCCATATCACTCTGCGTTGTATTTCACACTCTTTACAACAAACAGCAATCTTTCTTGTAATGCACGACACTGTGAAAGCTTTTCAGCACAAATTAAAGCAAAGACCAGAAGCCTGGAAAAGCTAATTACTAATTTCAATTAAGGCCTTTGACAGGTCTTTTTTTTTTTTTTTTTTTTTTTACCTGTTCTAAAGGCTCTAGTTCCACTTTGAGCTTTTCGAGTTGACAGTAGAGCTCCCGTTCCTTTTGGAGTTGGTGTTCTTCCACGTTCAAAGCTTCATATAACTGATTTACCAGGTTTCTAACATCCGATAGCTGAGTGACTTCCTCCTGAAAAGCAAATAGAAATTCCACTCTTTAAAAAAAAAATCGAAAGAAAAATTAACTAACAGTTACTGCTTACTTTTCCCTTTCAATACAGTGAATAAACACTTTAGAATTAACATTAACGAATAAAAAAAAAAAGTTCAAAGTAATCTTTTATATATAACCTGAAATATATGTAACACAAAATGGTCATACTTTATAGATGGACACATCAAGATCCAATGTTTTTTTTGTACAAAACATGATAATTTTATGCTACATACATTCCGGGTTATATAAAAAATATTACCTCATTTTTTTATTTTTTTCTTAATTCGTCAATGTCACTTGGCTTTTGGACGTCTCAATTAATATTTAAAGAATGAACATATTGGAGAACAACACTTACAATGGGATACTCTCGTTTAAACCTAAATAGCTGGAAATATATACGAAAAATTAACACGTTGAGACTGGTATATTCCTTGCCTTAACTACATAAAACAGCACAAAAAACGGCAAAAAGTTCCTGTGTGTTATAGTAAATTCAGATTTTACAAGACAATACAGTTTGCAAAATTCCACCGCACATACGGGACACAACGGGATAATCGTTATTTCTCATACTCATAGTTTACAATGGAACACATCATACTCGTCATAACGATCTATACATACACAAAAGGGGCCGCGGTGGCTCAGTGGTAGAGCACTCATCTCTGATGCGTGAGATTCTCGGTTCGATCCTGGATCGTGCCATGTGCACTTGGTGGACAAACACCGTACGCCTAGGGTTTTCACGTTTCCTCTCACTTTCATCATTCCACCAATTCATCCACTATCATCCACTTGGCCTGAGCAAAGTAAGCGTAAGGCTTTAAACAAACATTCAAACATATACATAAATCATGTGCCCACCTTTTACAAACAACACATTAGATCCACCCGTCACTTGAAGCACAATGCAAATCTTCACAGTAAAGGCGCGTATTGCACTTAAAGCAATACCTACTGCTTACTGCCTAAGTTCTTACAATATTATACAGCTAAATAAATATTCTCATAGGCACCTATCTGTTGAATTTTTGTTAAGATCTTAAGAAACATTTCAACGTCAATTCGTACATTGGCATGAGAGTTGGAAGTAAGTGTGAAGAATATAATTAAAATCTAAGAAAAGAATAGTGAAAATCCGACTATCGTATGCCCAAAGGTTGTGGCGTCAGGAAATTGAAAAAGCCAGCATAAGTCGTATGTGGTGTTAACACCCACATGATTTTATCTTTTACCAGAGTGAAAACGGGCATATTATTTCCGAATACATGCTCTTTTTTTTCACAAATTAAACCTCTATTTTGAAAGGAGATCCTTTCTCACAAAATAAACAAATGGATAGTATAGCCTAAACCTAGGGTGGACCCCTTGATAAAATACTGAAATAGCTATAGTGAAAATAGCGTCAATTATTTAAAGGATGAAAGCTAACCAAATGAAAAGGACCTACCAGCTTTAGAGTCACCAGATTTAAAACAACCGGATAATTTGAAATTGCTGAAATCCAATCTGAAATCACTTTCTCTCTGCTTCAGCGTTACTGGTAGATACACTGAGATTAAAAGACAAACAAAAATGTTGAGGTTCACTAATAATATTCCTCCTCCTCCTTACTACTTTTGCTACTAGAGTTTCTCCTCCTACTTCTACTTCTACTACTACTTCTATAGTATTTCTTTTTTTTTTGTTCTTCTTGTACTACTACTTTTTATTCTTCTTGTACTATTTTTTCTACTTCTTCTTCTATACTATTTCCTTCTTGTACTACTTTTTAGGTAGACTTCGTAGAAAATATACCTAATAATAATAATAATAAATCACAGCCATATTCAATCCACTAGTGGATGAGGCCTCTCCCCGAAGGGAGGAGTTGGTCTACTGCTCCCACGCTGACCAGACGGGTTGGGAGAGGAGAGCCGAAGCTATATATATATATATATATATATATTAACACGCTAGCGGCCATAATTTTGAAGATATTTGAACCAAATTTTTATATGTTGTTTCTAGGCTTAATAGCTCGGTTAAGTTCGTTAATGAGCAAAATCGGTCGCCATCTTGGATCAAAAATGGCCGCCGAACCCATTGTTGTATAGAATACACAGACTAAACCGCTGGGGCTATTGAAATCAAATTTGGCATAAAGGTACAACATCACTTTTTGATTATGAAAATGTTACCTAATGAGTTCAAAGACGCCATCTTGGATCCAAAATGGCGGACCTAAAAATCCATTTTCCACACCGTTTGAGCTAGAGATACGAAATTTGGCATAAAGGTGCATTATGACGAGTAGCTTAGGGAAATATCACAACATTTGGGAAAAGTCGCCATCTTGGATCCAAAATGACCGCCCAAAATCCCATTTT
Source organism: Lepisma saccharinum (assembly GCA_022664845.1). Taxonomy (NCBI): domain Eukaryota; kingdom Metazoa; phylum Arthropoda; class Insecta; order Zygentoma; family Lepismatidae; genus Lepisma; species Lepisma saccharinum. Next base: position 4,485 of record JAGDQP010016769.1, read on the forward strand.
GCACACCGTTTGAGCTGGATAAATGAAATTTTACTTGAAGTTGTACTATCACAAGTAGGTCACGACAAAATAAGAAAACTTTCAAAAAGTCGTCAACATGGATCCAAAATGGCCGCCCCAAAAACCCAATTTCCAAATCATTGAAGGTAGAGAAACGAAATTTTCAATGAAGGTGTATGACCAAGAGTAGGTTACAATAAATGGGGCAAATGTTCCCTTTGGGGGCGCAGCCAACCGTGGGAGGGTGAAGATGTACTCCGTGGTGGTGTAGTGCTGCAGGGAGATTTTGGTTAAGATAAAGGAGGCGCATCCTCTCAAAAGCACTGAAGTTGGGGGGCGAGCCCCGGCTCCCAGCGAAACTTCGAAATCTACCTCAGCCTGTAGGCCTACCGAAAGGGATTTTTTATTCTCTTCTCGTACTATTGCTTCTTCTATACTATTTCCTTCTACTACTTTTTATTCTTCTCGTACTATTTATTTTTCATACTATTTCCTTCCTGTACTACTTCTACTACTGTTTTATACTTTCTTGTACTGTTTCTTCTTCTATACTACTTCCTTTTTGTTCTTCTTGTACTACTACTTTTTTTTCCCTCTTGAACTATTTCTTCTTTTTCTTCTATACTATTTCCTTCTCCTATATTTGTATTCTTTCTCTCCTATATTTGTATTCTTTCTCTTGTACTGTTTCTTCTTCTATTCCCTTCTTGTATTACTTTTTGTTCTTCTTCTTGAACTCTTTATACTATTTCTTTTTCTTCTTCTTATACTACTATTATAACTTCTACTACATGTTAGTACAACATCTACCACTTCTACACCTAGTACTACTACTACTATTTTACTACGATTTCTACATCTACTACTACTATCTCTATTTCTTCTAGTACTGCTTTCTCTACTACCACTACTATTCCCACCACACGGCCGCGGTGGCTCAATGGTAAAGCGCTTACCTCTGGCGCTAGGGGTCGTCGGTTCGTTCCTGCTCATGCCATGTGGGCTTTGTGGTGAACAAACACCGTGTGCGTGGATTTTCCCCCTTTCCTTCCACTTTCTTCATTCCACCAATTCATCCCATTATTATCCCTCCAGCCTGAGCCAAAGTTACCTAAAGGCCTTAAAAATTAAATTCAAAATTCCCACCATCACCATTCCTTCTTATGCAACTACAAGATCTATAAGAACAAAAGTAGCACTTAGGTTCCCCACTACGTCATATGAATCATATGAAACACAAAATCACTTTCAGAAATACCGTGAAGAATATAGAATTGCGGATCTATATTCCAGCGAAATGAACTTCGTGTGAAAGGGTCATAGCATGTCATTTACATTCAGACTATCGGAATGAGTGTCCTTGAATACTTCCTACAGGAAATGACTAAACGTTACAACGAGGCAAATTATAACGTCAATTCATAGAATATACTAGGCACGTTTGAGAAAGAAACAATTGACTCCAGGGTCACAACTGTTTTGCGTAACAGACGATATCTGATGAAATCGTATAAAGTTTTCTGAGAACGTATTTACACGAGACCGAATCACTCAATCCTTAGATTTTATTATAAAAATAAATTAATGTGAAGAAGATAGTTTCAAATGTGGCAACTTCGCAGTCTGGAAGCATGGTAATTTTGGACAACTGGCTCTCTGAAACTGGCAGTTGCGTTGTATGAAGCGGACATGCTGATTCGACAAAACAGTGATGGAAGATTATTAAAAGTATTTGAAATGTAAACTTGAAGGAAAGTGATCAACAGTGTTCAAAGGTCAATAATGAAGAAGCACTCACGAATCACGAGAGACATTGCGAAACAAGCATTACTAAAAGTTAATAAAGAAACGGGAGGGGGAACGAAACTGGTTAGTACACTTTTTACATAGAAATTTAATAGTACGTACTGAAGAATGGATCTATCTACGAGGGTTAATCAAAAAGATAGAAACACTTTCATGTACTTAGTACGAATAAAGTAAGCAGACGACAAACATTTTTAAGTCATAAAATTTCAGTTATTCGCCAACCATTTTTAAGTCTTGATTGGTTCAAGTTTTTAACGGAACTTAAAAAAAAATACATCCATTATATTAGACGTGGCAGCACCATACTAGAAATAAACATGGACACAATAAAAGAACACTTTGGATGTCTTCATTTCCAAGGACGCCAGCTGTCAGTGTTGAAACCTATTTTGAAATATCAATTCTTGAAATTGGTTCCATACAAGGAGTACGCGAGGATTGTAGTCGAAGAGGGTGTTTAAAGTAATTGGCAAGGTGTAATTCATACTCACTTAAACACTATGCATTCATCTTACTATAACACACACACTATATATATATATATCATCCTGACTGACTTTTTTCCAGGGTTTTTCCTCAGTCGCACCAGACAAATGCGGGATGGCACCTCTGGCACAGGCCCGAACCTTAGATGCCTAAAGGTCATAAATAAAAATTAAAAATAATCGTTTGTGTGTGTGTGTGCATGCATATCTGTTATAATACTTTACAGAGTGAGATTTGTGCATAACTAATAAATAGGTAACTGATTTACGTAACATTTGACATTTTTAAGAAAACTCAACAAAATATTTAATCTGCACGCTTCGGATCATTTTCATCGATGAATTGACAACATAACCAATCAATCTCTTTTTAGAGCTTTGGCTTAACATTCGGGAGGTAGTGAGTTCAAGTCCAGCGGCTGACTAGCCTGAGGTTTTCCCTCGGGTACACCAGGCAAATGTAGGAATGGCAACTTCAACTTAGGTCTTGGCTGACACCTTTCCGCATCCTTTCCCCTCTCCTATCTAAGTCTGAGCCTTAGATGCCTAAAGACCATAATTCAAATTCCATTAAATTCACCCAATCTCTTTAAAATAATTTTATATTTTTTTACTTGGCCTTCTATACAGTTTTAGCTTTTGCCAGTTTTAACATCGTAAAGCACGGACCTGCCTTTTAATCTGCTATTAAATGTGAATCATTATAAAAGAAATTATTTACCTCGACTATGATTTTACAGGACAAATAATATATTTTAAAATGAAGTAAGCTCCACATTTCTCAACCCTCCTGGAGTATAGCATTACATCACGGTTGATAAAATAGCTTAGCCATTGTAGCATGTACTCTTCTTACTGCAAAATTCTCGGATCCATCCCTGAACTGACCAATAGCATTGAGACCTTTTGAACCATCCTTCCAAACAAATGCCGAAATGGTACTCCAATTCAAGGTGAGGGCATCCACATTCACAAATTCTTCCTGGCAATCTTAAGGTGGATTGGCACACAGATGATTAAATATCATCCTGAGCCAAAGTTGCCTAAAGGCCTTAAAACTAAATTCAAATTTAAATTTAGATGATTAAATATCATTCTTAGTTTATTTCGTTGCGGAATGGTCAATGACAAACTAAAAAAAAAAAAAAAAAATCCGACTTTTGATCAATAATCTCATTTCCAGACACATACATGTCTGCTGAGGGGCGTTTCTCATAGCTGATACTCCGTCCTTTGCTTTTATGTTGCTACGAATCAAAGCACTGATGGACTTTTGAATAAAGCTTTTTAACTTTCACGACCATAAAACATTACTATGATCAATTTTCTTTTTCAAGTCATGCAGAAAAAAAATATGTCTACTAACTAAACTATACTTAGGTGCTGGTATGCTTAGGTGCTATTCATTAGAAGAAAATACAACTAAAATTCAAACTACTTTCAGCTTGGTGTGCGTAGTCAGTGTACCGTCGGCTTTCATGACCCCAGTTTGCCCCTTAATGGTTCTCATGATGCTGGGTCAATAGAAAACATACTTCGAATCGAAGTCGAGACCGCTCACAAAAAAAAAAGGGTAAGAGCGTTAACCATATGGATATCCGGGAGCCCATACACTGCTGAACGTATTATAAAAACAAATCCCGACTGAAACAAATGCCATAACGGCGGCATGCTCTTCCGTTTTGATTTCCGAACACTCGTGTAAGAAAGCGGCGAATCTTAATTGTTAACGGATACGAGAAGAATGTTCCATAGTTTGCAGTGAGTTCTGGTTAATCTGGTACGCAAAAAGCCCCCAAGTAGTATTTCCTGAATAATTTTAATGTTTTTCTTCCTCTTATTCCACTAGCATCCCACATAGCAAAATGACGTCCCAGGGATATCTGACGGATCTCCTGGCAGGATATCGGGACGTCCTGTTTAAGTCCCGTTTACATCCATGGGACGTATAGTTATAATTAATCCTTCGTATAACTATATGAAGGCATATCCTTCGTATAGTTATAATTAATTAAATAATAATAATAGTAAGGTCGATTTAATTTATGGAAATTCCAGGTAGGTAATCCCGCACGGCTTTCCGGGGGACATCCATACTGTTTGTATTGCCCACAGAGTTATCCCACGGACGTCCTTAGGACATCGCTATGGGAGCAGGACCATTCTGACGGTAATGGGATCTAAATGGGACGTCCCAGGGACGTACTCAGCTATGTGGGATACGACCATTTTTCCAACACAAGTTCTATCAGGCTTTCTTTTCACTTTTTCCTATTTTATTTTTAATGTTTTAAAGTAAAAACAGAATTCCACTAAAAGGTCTACATGTACACCAAAATGATCCAGGAATTCATTCAACAAAAATCAGAACCGGGTCAAGCCTATGGCAAAAAGACGGTCTGAGAACGAGACTGAAAACTTAGCCTCGATGTAGTACCGTGGAATGAAATCTATGAAACCCTGATTGGGTATTGAAACAAACTTTAGAATAAACAGATGCACATTACTCACATTTGTAACCATTGTAATATTAGTACATTCTTTAAAATGATTTACCACGATGAAATACAAATAAATTCTTCATTGGTTACAGCGGTGATTTCAAATGAAAACTCTGAAAATGAGAATTTCGACACACAAAGAGACTATATACTCGTGTAATTTGTGTAGATTAATTTAGATTAGATTTGTCGTACAAATCAATACTTTTGACTTGATTAAAGCAATTTCGCTATTTCAGACGTTTATCAAATCTCAGATCATACCACTTTGGTTCAGTGGTGTATTTCTGCGGGAAAAAAGTGCCCTGGAGCTACTACATACTGCATTGTATAAAGTAGATATACAACTATCAAAAAGTGCCCTGGCGCCACCAGGGTCCGCCAGAGCTGAAACGCACCACTGCTTTGATTGCCTTCCCACGGTTCCTAGCATTTGGAATTTACGGTGGACAGAATTATTGTTTAGCAAGTTGTAGTCATTGTTACCTTCTATTACCATTTGTTTTAGTGATGAAACAAAAGTCACGCTTAATTTTAAAAAAAATAAATGCATTGTAGATCTACTTAAACTGCCCTTTTCTCCATAATCCTCCTCTTATTGTGCACACACACTAGACAACACCACTTTAATAGAGAATGGCGAAATCATGGTGTCTACTAATTTTGTGACCTTGAAATTCTATGAGTTTTCCAGGTTTTCCATGTTTTTTTGTTTTTTTTTTCAAATTCCCTGAGTTCTTAGTATAGTGGAACATGTAAATAATACACAATAACATTCAATCCCAACACTCAGCCAAGCATCTTGTACACTATTGGTATTTCACAGGGGAAAATTAAAAGATAATTTCTTTAAAACAGAGTATTTTAACACATTGAAAAAAAAACCGGTAAGTAGTTGGGATCAAACTCACGACCTCCGACTTGCCGGAACAGTGCTCTTAGCATCTGTGGAGAGGTCCACTTTATAAATTTTCTTTAGTTTCTTTCATAAATTATAAATTTTCCTGAGTATTCCATGTTTTCCAGGGTGGTACACAGCCTGTGAATTGCACCTGAAGTGAGTAGCTTGCATCCTTGCACCCTAGCACAGCAGGGAGCAGTCAACAAACGGCTGTCTGTCTTCGGGGATGTTTATGCATCTTTTCATCAATTTTGTCGGGATGTCATTTATCTTTGTGAAGAGACAAGAAAGGAGTCATTTCTGTACAATAAATACAAAACTGCTATTAACTTGAATTTGTATTACAATAACTGCAGTCTTTGCAAATCGAAAATACAGGAATTTCTCACGATAGAATGTCGAGGAAGAACCCCCCTTAGGGGGTTGTGGCCCAAGTCTAAGGAGTGTTGCGTACTCCCTAGTTCCATACCCTTTGACGTATCCGCATCAAACATAGCATAAACATTATTCGACACAATAAAATAATAGTTTTTGGATGTCTTAATTTCCAAGTACCACAGATGTCGGTGTTGCCTTGGCAACGAACTGTAAAGTTTAATCCCTTCACTTGCTTCCATAAATATTGTAGATGTTCGTGTCCCGAAGTATCGCAGTTGTCAGTGCGGCCAACTTATTTTTGTTTAAATTTACAAAAAAATGAAATTTGTGTGTCTGAGATGCTATCAAGGGATCGTCGGAGCATTCGTAATTGTAAATTAAATTCGCATCGCTCGCTTGTTTATTTACTATTTCTTCTCTCCTGATGTAACTTTTCCTTAGCACCGATGAGTTTTTGTCCTGTAAGTTACAACAGACTGTCGACCGATACCGACCAGGTCAAAAAGGTTCCAGAGAGAGGTAAATAAATCAAACGGTGCAACCCAAACTTCTGTTAAGTCAACTCGGAATTTTCACTTTGAGGCCAATCAAGTTCACTCATAAACTAAAATGTTGATTGTGTACTATCTAGTAAATAAATCCCGAGAAAATCTGTGTAACGAGAGAATCTTAAATTCATTCCACAAGAACAAGCCGTGAACGAAACATGTTCACGGACACATACTTAGCCGACTAAGGGAGGTTACCCATCGCAAACGACCTGCATTGTGGAGAGAGAACACCTGGGATTTGCATCACGATAATGCTTCCGCGCATCGACGACCGACTGTCTTGCCACAATGGCCAAATTCTCCCGACTTGGTAGCAGCCGAATACTACTCCTTCCCACGCCACGAACAAATCTGCTGAAGGGCACGAGATTTGCGAATGCAGAAGACGAGACGGCAGAGCTTCAAACAGGTCGCCAAAAATAACCCGGAGGAGTGCTTCCAACGATGGTACTATTGTTGCCAGAAATGTGTAAGAGCAGAAAGGATGTACTTCGAATGTCGCGTGTATAGCGGAATCCTCATTGACCAACAAGCACGTATTTATCAATTAGTTTTGGGAGGGGGTTCATAGGGTTTCCGGGGGAGGAGTGCCAGGTGTATCTGGGTACAAAAATGTAGATAAAAATACGTAATTATACTAAATCTGCATAAAACTTAGAATTTCGGGGCGGGGGTGGGGGAGGTCCGATCCCTTCCTAAAAACAATCCTGTTGACCAGGATGTTTGATTTGTAACCACTTTCTGTCAACTTATTGGCTGTACTTCGTAGTTATTGTCATTCGGCTTGTCCCACGTAAATCTTGCCCTGACTCCCTCAGGTTTTCGGCTCACAATGACAACTCTTCACGTTATGTGTTTATGCATTAACATCAATAATGCTGATATCACTGAACGTACACAAATTCTCCATGTCATATTGTACTCTTAAAATACACAAATGAAGACATAATGCACCAGTGTTGCGTTTCCTATTTGCGTTTAGACATCTATTTACGATTCTAGTCATGAATATTTGGATCACGTTACACCCTAAGTTTCTCGCTGGTGTTCGTGCTTGCAGCTTACAGTATGCGAGAACGAAACCACCACAAATCCACCGTTGTAATGCATAGTTTGTGTCATCGTCGCTCTGTTCTCCGTCTTCTCCAAGTAGATGCAATCTAATTAGCACAGGGAACCTTTCACCCTCACTCCATGCAATTACTCCTCCTCCTCCAACGAATCAACCATATTACATTTTCCACATACCCAAATTACATTACAAGATCCGCCACCTCATCATAAGACTACATCCACCTCCCTTCCACATGTTAACTAATGAAATTTGCAGATGAAATGCTACCATTTTAGATTAACTGTAAGATTCAAAATCTTCTGCTACATTACATGAAATTATCACATGACGTAGCGGCAAGCGCCATGTTAAATATCGAGTAATCATTTACATATATAACAAACCAGGCAAGAATGTGATTTTTTAATGAATAAAAGGAACCGCATCTCTTCTGCTTAACACAGCATCTACATTACACAGAGCGTTTAGCAATTAAATAAATATTTAAAGACAAGAGTTTTTCACAATGCAATATGAAAATATATCATAAATGTGATACCATACCTGAGAACCGCGAAAGTCAAACATACTGGTTAAACTAATGTAAGTCTCCCCTGAGTGCGTTAATTGAATTGCAATGAATTTATTGAGGTTCAAGTTGCCCGAGTCTAAGTTGAAGGTACGATCCCGGCATTTGTCTGATGTGATTGAGGAAAAGCTCTAGAAAAAACCTCAGTTAGGATGGTCGGCCGTTGGTATCGAACCCAGACTGTGTTAGATAGAACGTAATGAATTAGTGAATAGAAGCAATGATGAATTTAATGCTCAATTGATGACATATAACGTAATGCTAAAAATGACAAGCGAATTACGTTATTTTCCGTATTTAAGAAATTTGAAGCCCGCAAGGATATATTATAAGTACGTTTCATTGAAACCTATCGCTCATAAACTATGTTTCCATATAGCCTAGTGTTTGCTGTAAATACTTTACCAGCAGTTGTGTAATGTCAGCTCTGCGACAATACGACTGTGGTATTTATTGTTCAAGTACCCAGGACCACAGATTTTCTCACATATTTGTAAGATTACCATACCTTCAACAGGCAATATATCCTTAATTAAACAATAACATATACGGTTTTTATCTCCCGGTACTTTATGGAAGTGAAAACTGGAGTACGACCAGGGCTCGAAAGAGAAATTTCAACGAAACGGAACGCTTTACCTTCTTCAGCATTCTGTTTTGCCTGCACTGTCTATGATTACTACAGTGCCGAGACGGAACAAGAAGGTTCCAGACAGTCACGAACCGGTACGCAGTTTCGACCTAATCCGGTGCATTTCGAGTCCTGAGTACGACCCTGACAGATGAAGACAAACAGCGGGCGCTTGAAAACAAAGTATTGAGAAAGATATACGAAATGGGACGAGATGAACGGAGAATGGAGAAGACTGCATAATGAACTCCACAGACTGTATGATTCACCTGATGAAATCACGACGGCTAAGATGAGCAGACGGCTCGGATGGGCAAAAATTCGAAGAATCGTCATTGGGAAGACGCAGACGTCATTGGCAGGACAAAACCTGTACCTGAAAGTTAGAACCGCATAAGTCCAATTTTGGCCAAAACGTGATTAATGTAGTTTTGTACAGTATTCGGAAAGCCTCATAATAATGGTTTCAAGGGGTTTTCGAGAGGTGTTTGTGCTTAATACTGACTTGATACCATTCAGGATATAATTCAATAACGTTTGTTAGTGCTGCGATGAAGTTGCGAGTTCCATAAGCCAAAGAGTGAGTTAGTTTCTTGCTTGTTTTAATTTTGAATAAAGAAAAAGCCATGTAACCTGTGCTTATGTGCAATAGATTAAGCTCTGCAATTGTAACTGAATATATTTGGGTCTAGCATTTCACAAAAGAAACGTTACTTAAAAAAAAAAAAAAAAAACTCAGTGTTTGATGAATTAACCAAAAATTATTTTTGTCACAAGTGCACGCGGCAGGACTGACACGATATCACGACAGGACTGACACGATAAGATACCGCAACAGGATTGACACGATAAGTCACCGTTATAGGACTGACACGGCGGGAATAGCGCGGATTCATTAAGATAGCCACGTGGATATTTCAAATATACTATAGAGGACACACAAGAGATTACATCTCTAACACGCTTTTAATAAATAATAATAATAATACAAGCTTAACTCAATCTCAATGCTTTTTGGTCAAGTTTTCACAAGCAAAAGCAATTTAGGTATCTGAAAAAACAAACCTCTCATTTATTGGAAAAACTACAACTGAAAAAGGGACTGGATTAGTGTAGAACACTTTCCCCTTCTTCCCTTAAAACTCCCGTTTTTCTGTGCGTGTTTCAAGCGGAGAAGGGAGCAAGGAGCAGAGAAACCACGAAAAGATCAGAGGATTAACCACGATGCCTGAAGGGTAGACCACATTAGCTCAGAAAGTCTCAAGCATCGATAAAAAGAAAGTTTCAGAACATGGTTTGTTCATTGGGATCAGAACCACACACACACACAAGAAAAAGCTTAACAAACTTTACCTTTATACCCCCACCCCCCACCCGCTCCCAAAAATAAAAAAAAATGAAGGAGAAAACTGCGATCACAGTTCACCAATCAGCTCCTGATGTATCCGGGTAAACAACTAGAACTCCGAAAATCTTTTAATTAGAGCCTTTCCGAGGGAAAAAAAAAGTAAATTGTAGAGGTGAAAGGTTGCTATGGAACAGTTAGAAATAAAACTTCTGCAACCATTTTTTCCGCAATTAATTATTATATGCGTGAAGGAGCTAGCAACTTTTATTTGGGTGCGCATAAGTCCAATAACAAAGGTTTAACACTATAATTGTAATTTTTGCAGGTAAAAATAATTTTAAAAATTAAACAAGTCCAGGAAAATAAGCAAGACCCAAAAATTATATAAGAAAACTAACTTCCTTTCAAATGAAACTCATGGATTCTTTCTTTAACATTTACAAATGGTAGCATCTCGCTCTCCACGCTAATCAACAAGCCAACAACGATTAAGAAGGCCATCCAATTATTCTGAAGAATTTCTACAAATTTCGGGGACTGTTTGTTCTACATGCAATTGTCACAGACATATTAGGTTAGTGCTGTATAAACAATGCATGGAGTGAACAATGTGAAGTACAGCGGACAGTTGCCCGTTGACGAAGGATTGCAAACGCTTTAGCAAACTGGCTGAATTTCGGTGGTGATATGTGCAGAAGAAATTTAACTTTGCCGACAACGTTCATATTATTATTATTATTATTATGTATTTAATGTATTTATTTATTTGTCATGTGCTACGAACAGCAATAAACCAATATAGCACTAAGTCACAAAACAAATACAAGATATTAAGCTACATAATAATTGTTCAAAATTCGTTTCAGCAGAATACAGCCTTTGTCAGATGCCGATAACATCTTATGTTGCCTCGTTCTATACAAAGGTATATTAAATGTTATTTGTTCTATAAAATAGGTACTTACAATATTATGTTGTAGCACTTTCTCTAAAAACTTCTTGTCACCGATTTTCCTTCTACGGTCCAGAGGTTCACAATTAAAAATGTTACACCAAAAATCATAGTCATATGAAGAATAAGGTAAGTTAAATTTAAAACCCAAAAGTCTAAAAAACACCTCTGAGTTGCTTCAATACTACCTATTACCGTCTTGGTAATGTCATTCCAGACGGTGGAAGCGTAATCAAGTTTACTTCTCACCAGTACCTTGTACAAGGTTAAGAATGTGTCGATCTTGGTAAAATCATACCATTGGTTAAAAAGGAAGCCTATTAATTTCCTGGCTTCACCTAATCGCTTAAGAATATGCTCCTGGAAGCTTAATTTAAAATCAAAGTGTACACCAAGATCCTTTATTGCATCAACTTTTGTTATAATAATAATAATAATAATAATAATAATAATAATA
>JAGDQP010016769.1:23726-39917 GCA_022664845.1 Lepisma saccharinum
ATATGGATTTGATCAGCAATATGGTCCGTGTTCACCCCTCACGGCCACCACGTGATGACACCAAGAATCGAGACAGTGTTAGTTTCACCTGTGGATGAAATGAACGCCAATAAAGACGAACTGATTTCTGCTTTAAAATTTTGATTGTATCCTAAGAATGCAGCCACCGAAGCCTATGTTGATGAAGCACTGTCCCAGTTCGACATCTTTCTGGTCATTCCAGGCGTTTCAAGCCACCAACAAGCAGGGAACTTTCTAATGAACCTCTAGTACTATGATAGATGCTTTGTTAATCGCCACTTTAGTCACAACAATTACTAGGCGTCTCAGTACTGCTGGTTTATTGACAGCTCTCTTGAAACTTATTAGATCACCTGAGGCTGTTGAACGAAGCAATCTCAACCATCACACGATTCAACTAGCATGTGCCTGTACTCTACTTCAGTGTATTAGGACTTTTAGTGACTGCACTCGTAAGACAAAATCAACATTTCGAAGCACAAAACTTCTCTTTACTGGCGCTTATTTCATTCGGAGGTGGAACTGACTCTGTCTTGCTTCGTGCTTTTCTGACGCGGTGACCCTAAAAGATACAGATAAAAGACCCTGTAAAAGAGCGAATGTGATTACTCAATATGGACGATATTACTGATCAGTTGGTACTTTTGTACATTGATTTCTGAACCCAGTCGCAGTCTTTGTTGACAGATCCTCGTTCAAACGTAATTTCAGTAGCTCTTTCAATTACTTCAATACTGATTTACAAAACACCCTTATTAATCGGTTAGAAATGACCATAACATAAAACACGCTTCCAAACAAAGTGATTGTGAATCCTTTCTAACCCTGTTCTTTTAAAACTGTGACTATACAATTCATTTCAAGTAGCCGACGGATTTAACAACCAGTTTGCGTTAGTTGTGAACTCTGTGATATCATTAAGTTTTTTCCATCACCACTGTTACCAGCTCAACGTCACTGTAGCTTAGGCTCTTCTACGACAGATGGAAGAAGTCACTGAAATGTTGCAAAATGCCCGCCGGAGCGTATTGAGAAATCTTTGCGCACGAAGCTGAACGTTGGACCGGAGTTGCGCTAGTGTGTGATGCATCTGCGAACCTGAGCTGAGATGTCCCCACAAGAAAGTCACAGGGAGTGAGTTCGGACGAAATGAACCTGCCAGGGAACACAGTTTTCAAGAATGCCGTAGTTCTATGTGATCTGTGTGCGTTGTGGCATTGTGCTGCTGAAACCAAGTCTCTTCCTGTTCGTCGTCTGCGAATATGGTAATAAAATCCTGTTACTATTCAATGTCTTTTTAAATAAGGCGATGAAAATACGCTTTCGAGATATTGCGGCCCATACAACAACTTTCTAGCTCTTCGTGTAAGACACGGACGGGAACTGTCGACTCGACATGTCCGTGTTTGGGGAATTGATGTAACCATTCAAATGCAACGACGCCTCGCCCGTCCAATACTAATGATCTAAATCTTCTCCAACTGGAGTTACGTGCTTCATGAACCAGTGTCAATACTGCGTACGACGCGCGTGCTTCACTGGCAGCAATTCATGTACATGACTTTTTTTGTGTGAAAAATGCCACAAATGCAACGCGCATACCAATTTTCTCACGACTAAATATGCTCTTACATGTTAGGGGGCGCGTGCACACACACACAAAAGGAAGTTGAGACGAAATAGAAATGTCTAGTCGTGCTCTACTGTCCTACTAAGCTCATTAGTACGCTTTTCACTTCGTCTCACTCTGCTCAGTCGGCAAGAACGCCATTTTAATATATGGGGTTTAGGAGGGAACTAACATGTGATAAGAGGAAAATGTCTGCTTTGCTCCAATTTGCTCTTCTAGTGTGCGACTAGCCTAATGGTCTTGTTTTTGCTGCTGGGCTTCAGCAACCTTTCCCCTGTCGGTATTCTGCAAATATTAACGGTTTTTTTTGTCAGTTATAAGTCTTGAAATTCCTTCAGATGTGGCTCCGTTCACCTCCATATCATATTATAAAATGAAATATCATATATACTATATATATATATATATATAGACATCGATAGCAGAAATAAAATATTGACTGAGATAATAAGAAAAACAGCCAAGGAGATAGCAGGTACCAGAAAGAAAAAAGAGAGCAAAATCTCAGAAGAAACTAAGCTCTTGATGAAGAAAAGAAGGGAAATGAAAGAAGAGGAAAATTGCATAAAGAGGATTGAGTACATAGAACTAAATAAAACCGTAAGAAAGAAAATAAGAGAGGATGTACGAAGATATAACGAAAATCTTGTTAAAAATACAATCGAGGAAAACAAGAGCCTGAAGAAAGCCAAACAGCAGCTCATGATAGGGAAAAAGCAAATAATTGCAGTTAAGAGACCAGACGGGACCGTAACACGAAATAAGGAAGAAATTATAAACATATTTCAAAATTTCTACACAGAATTGTACTACTCCGAGGAAGAACTAGGAAATGAAGATTCAGAAGAAATTGATGTTGATGTCCCAGACGTAATGAAAGAAGAAGTGGATAAAGTACTTCGAGGGATGAAGAACGGAAAATCACCAGGAGAAGATGGACTCACAGCAGAGATGTTTAAATGGGGAGGTGAAAAGATGAAAGAGGAAGTTGCTAAATTATTCTCGATGTGCTTGAGGAAGAGAGAAATACCCAGAAGTTGGAACAATGCCGTTATCATTTTGTTGTACAAGAAAGGGGACAAAGAACGCGTAGAAAACTACAGACCAATTAGTTTACTGTCAGTCCTATACAAAATGTTCACCAAAGTTATTTTGAATCGTATTGAACGAGACTTGGATTTTAATCAGGGAAGGGAACAAGCCGGATTTCGTCGTGGATTTAGCACAATGGACCACATACAAACATTGAATGAAGTTATGGAAAGGACTAATGAATATGAACTTCCATTATGTTTGGGATTCATAGATTTTGAAAAGGCTTTCGATTCGGTCTCCTTGTCAGCAGTACTTAAATCACTTGAACATCAAGGCATCGAAAGTGCATACATCAAGTTACTGCGAAACATTTACTCGACTGCCACTTCTGTCATTAGGCTGCATCAAGACAGTGAAAAATTTAAAGTTGGAAAAGGGGTAAGGCAAGGAGATTCAATTTCTCCGAAACTGTTTTGTGCGGTCCTGGAGAGAGTGTTCCAGAATTTAAACTGGGATGAAGTTGGAATTAAAATTAATGGCGAATATCTTCATCACCTACGGTTCGCTGATGATATAGTCCTGTTTGCTTCAAGTGCAGAAGAACTACAAACCAGAATGGAAGAACTGAGTAACGAGAGTTCGAAAATCGGCCTTAAAATGAACTTAAGTAAAACAAAAGTAATGTACAACCAACATGCTGCAAAGAAGGAAGTGAAGATTAACGGAGAGACAATAGGCATAGTTGATGAGTATGTTTACCTAGGCCAGCTTAAAACATCGAATGCAAAGTTGACTGATGAAATAAATAGAAGATGTAAAATGGCGTGGAGTTCCTTTGGAAGACTACACTTTATTTTCAAAAGCAAACTTCCAATGTGTCTGAAGCGTAAAGTTTATAATCAATGTGTCTTACCTGTAATGATGTACGGCTGCGAAACTTGGACATTGAATGCGCAAACGACTCAAAGATTGAGAGTCACACAAAGAGCAATGGAGAGGTGCATGCTAGGAATAACCAGGAGGGACAGGAAGAGAAATGAATGGATTCGCGCACAAACAAAGGTAGAGGATGTAATCAAGACTGCGAAGAAGATGAAGTGGAGATGGGCCGGTCACATAGCTAGACGAACAGATGGAAGGTGGACGACAAATGTACTACAGTGGATTCCTAGAGAAAAGAAACGACCGAGACGACGTCCAAATGTAAGATGGGTAGATGAAATCAAGCGTTTTTCAGGAGCTACATGGATGAGGATATCAGCAGACCGAGATATGTGGAAAGAAAAGGGGGAGGCCTTCATCCAGCAGTGGATAGAAAACGGCTGAATATGATGATGATGATATATAGTATATATATATTCCAAAGTGATTTTGTTTCAGGGAAGACCGCAAAATCATATAATCTAATATCTGCAAAGGGGATAATTTAGGACTAACAAATTCCTACCTAACTTCTCAATACAACACTGTTCAGTCCTCAGTTTAAGTGATATAAAGCTGACAAGCTTGAAAACCTAACCACATCAAGGAATCTTTGTCTTTCAGCAACAATTCAATAAATGGATCAGAGATATAGTGATGGTCAAAATAATTAATCTCCCCCCCCCCCACTCTCTCACTCGCACACACACACACACTCACTGTAGCTATATACGTAACTTTCATTACAAGGCAGTTTCATTGAATTTGCTGATATATCTGCACGTAAAAATAATTACAGACAAACGCACATAATGGCATCAAAGCTAAAATAAGGGAAAACCAATTTTGACCATATCCATCAAAGAGCAAACCTACTAACCGGTTATTCAATTTCTCTTTATAATCAATACGAAAAAACTCTAAACCACTACAAAGGGTTCAGTAATATTAGCAGTCTGCATGTACAGTACGTGGATACTTTGTAAGCTGTATCTTTTGACAAGGTTCCGATTAGATAACTTGCTACAGACACATGAAACAAAAGGACCCCTCCATTCACTTCGCTACGGGTGGGCTTTCTTTGCCAAAGAGACTTCATTACAGCGATTCACTCTCAGCTGGGACTTTCACTTGGCATTGTGATGGAGACAGCGTGATGAGACAAGAGATTATCCTTTGGACAGCAATTTAACAGAACACCCGTGGCTCTAGAAAGATTCACCCTTCTAGTAATTAGAATGAGTTCATTAATTTTCTTCATCACTACTCATGCGAACTAAGTGATTTTATAATGTACACAGAAGCAAGACCATATTTATTCAAATATTACATTGTAAAAAGCACAGACAAACGAAAAGTTGTGGAACACATGAATATCACTAGGTTCTTCTGAAGCAGCAGTACCTTCAAAACAAATTTAGCGCTCTCTGTCCAACATGAATTTGCTCTTTCTACTTCGTTTAGGGTGCGATATATCTTAGTTCAATTGTATTTACGGCCTTTAGGTATCTTTGGTTCAGGTCGGATAGAGTAGGGGGCGAGTGGTGAGAAGGAAGTTTGCCAGAACATAGTCTGAATGTGTCGTACTAGCATTAGTCTGGTGCGACTGAGGAAAACCATCAGTGAGAATGACTCGCTACTGTATTCTAACCCACGACCTTCCGAAGCCAACGCTCCACCAACACCGGTCCAAGTCCAGGCGGTCAAATATCGCTCAGTACTGCCAAGCAGCCCCATTCTTCTTCTCCCTTTAGAGCCTTTTTATGCCTGTCGTTTGCGGCGTGAAGCTTGAAATCAGACTTCAACCACCTTTCTTTAAGTCACTTACGACACGTCGCTTGAGTAGCTGGGGGAAAGAAGAAAGGAAACGAAGGACGAAAAATGAAGATGGTGGTGTTGCCAGTGCGTTTTGCACATATGCTGTATAGGAAAAGTGTTAGTAACTGGCCTGAACGCCTGGCAACGCGTCGCTCTGTCGTTTTTTTTTTAAAAAAGAAAAGAAGAAAGAAAACGGCAGAAAAATAAAAATGGTGGTGTTGCCAGCACGTTTTGCACATTAGCTATATAGGGAAGGTGTTCGCAATTGGCCTGAATGCCTGGCAACACCACCATCTTTAGTTTTCTGCCTTCGTTTTTCTCTGGAGGGGGATTAGTTTATAAACATATCCATTGTTTTATCTTCTTGCTTGGTGTAGATCAGCGATGGCTGTTTTTCCAGAACGGAGCAACAGGAAATCGCGCGAGATTCACATAAGCACAATCATTTGCTTCCACTGTTTTACAGAACGCAGCTTTCGTGTGGTTCTCAAGTTGCTAGAAAACGGCAACTCATACCTTCAATTGTATCATTCAGTATAAGAGCTTTACGCATACAATGTCCCAACTAGATTCCTCTCTCTTTCTTTATAGTCTTATGTATGTTCGTCTCTCTTCATCACTTCGTATCTTTAGTATCGAGTTAACATTTTTCAATTTGCCCTCATGTGTGTAGTCTGAAGGCGTTTTCTTTTCGTTCCTCACTCTTTCATAAAGGTCACATTTCCGTTCCGTTCCGAATACTCCATACAGAACATTTTATCCAGTCTTTTCCTAACTCTTTGTTCGTAGGCCCATAGAAAATATTCTTCCCAATTAATTTCACTAACGCCTCTCTACAAACTGACAAATGGTGGAAACGCACAAGAAACAAGTTACATTTATATCGCATAAGATTTTTGCTCATCTTCAGCACCACATTTTTACTTCTGTACTTTAGGACAGGACTTTCAAGTCATGACCGAATTATTGATCACGTTAGGCCAAGTCATGTAACAAGTGTTTTGTCCGGAGGCAGTTCTATAAATCGAAGGTTCATGGGAAAGGTGAACCGAATGAAATTTGTCAATGCTTTCCGTAGGAACCGAATGGTCGTAGCTCATTTGGTAGAGCATTGGCTTCGCATTCGGGAGGTCCTGGGTTCGATACGAGCGGTTGACCATCGTGACGAAGGTTTTTCCTCAGTCACACAAGGCAAATGCCGGGACGGTACCTTCAACTTGGCCGACTCCTTTCCACATACTTCTCCCTATCTTACTCTGACGCATCCAAGCCATAGATACCTAAAGGCCAGAAATAAAAATTCGAATTCCTTTCATCGGATAATGATTTATTATTGTCGTCCATAATGTCCTACGGAAGAGATCCTACAGTTTAAAGTGAGCTCTCAACCACACTTGTGTCCCCACCGGCTATAAAACGTGGATGATCACAAGACAGTGAGGATTACAACTCATCCACCGGGAACACAAGGGAAATTAATGATGGAATAATGAAGCAAATCAGTGTATTCTGATATAGAAGCATCAATATTACTGACGTGGAGAACACTAACATTATTATTGAACGTATAAGCCGGGAAAAGCTGTTCAAAATATACCGTACCTACAGTATGTATGAAAATGCTCCATTCAGTCATATCTGCTTACAATAGTATTAGAATATGCAATTACACTGACTGATATGAAGAGAAACATTGTCCTGTCCAATTATCAGTCACTGAAGCTTGACATTATCAGATAAAGGAAAGTTAAGCACTTAATAAAGAAATATAAAGTGCCCATTACAATAACTATCACTGTCCTTAATAATAATAATTTTATTACGCCCTATGAACACTAACTTCAACATTAACAAGGTCTCGTTTTCTCATAACTGACGAAGGAGTTTTCACAACATAATTTAACAGTCGCATACTAAGGAAAGGTGGGTGAGGGGTGGGGGTGCGAGCAGGACCCGAGTCTGTTTTTTTGTGAATAACTTCTGTAATTTTCTGAGTTACAACTTGAATCTTGGTGACATTTAAAATAAGTCCTTTCCGGACATAACCCCATAACAACTTCTGTCTCCACCAAATAGAAAGATAGCAAATATAATTTTTATTGCATGCCCATGAATTCCTTAGTCTAAACGTTCGTTTTCTCTGTAAGCGCGTACTTTATTTTGTTACTGTTTATTCGGATTTCCCGTAGATGGCAGAAGAATTATATTTAGTAAATGTTCCTGTGCTATTATATAAGAAGTTTGTCAAGATGGTAATATATCTTAGAAGATAATTAACATAGTTAAGTTTCACTGAATAAAATAATTGTTACTTTTATATGCTCTGGTCTTCTGATAACAAATATGTAAATTTTCCCTCCAGATGCACGGCCAATGTAAACGACATTGCAATTAGGAAGTGTCGAAGTGTTGTTTGCAAAGAAAAATGTATTAAATTTCCTGAAATAAACACATTATTAGTATTAATTCATTTGTAAATAAGAACTAATTTAGTGTGTACCCCCCAGAAGAAAGAGTAATTGTAGGCGGCGAGTTGAATGGACATGTAGGCAGAAGCAGAGAAAGCATTGAGAGGATTCACGGTGGCTGGGGTGTGGGAGATAGGAACGAAGAAGGTGAAAGTGTAATAGATTCTGCAACGGCATTCGATTTGCAATACATTTTTCCAGAAGAAAAAAGGAGCATCTTTTAACTTACAAGAGTAGTGGAAAAGAAAGTCAAATCGATTTCATCTTGTGCCGAAGACGTCATCTTAAGGAGATTAAGAGCTGTAAAAACTAAATGGTGAAAGTGTGGCCCCACAACACAGAGTGGTGATTGTGGACTGGGAATTTGCATGTAGAAATAACAGGAGGCTGCGAAATGGAGAACTCAAAATTAGATGGTGGAGACTGAAAGAAGAAAAACTAAGAAAATTGTTGAGGGAAGAAGAGGTTATCGAAAGAAGAAATCTGAAAGAAGAGAATGTGCAAAATGGTGGGATGTGAACAGTAGGATCATGCTAACGGTCGCAGAGAAGATTTTGGGTAGAACTTCTGGAAAGAGCAATCAGGGACAGAAGAAGAAGATAAATCTAGCTTCAAAGCGGCTAATAAGGAAGCAAAGAGGGCAGTGGCTAGAGCAAAAGCGTAAGCCTGGGATGAATTGTATTGCTAACAGACCGAGCTGTGGAGCAATGCGAGAGTATTTATGCAATAATTATGCTGTCGCTCACTACAAGAAGTTACCGCGCCGTCGGCATAGTGCCTAGATAAAAGGTGCTGTTCACCTTCTAAGCAAACTGGGCTTTGGTCAAGCAAATACAAATAGAAATTAATAATAACATTTATTGGTAGATGTAGTTCAGATTATATCTATTAAATATACAAGAATTACTTAAACAAAACAAGGTAATACAAGGAGATGTCAACACATCTCGTCGACGTCGGAATACTGAATCAAGAGTCAAACTAGAACTTAAATACGTATTTGAACACATTGAAAGATAAAATTACATTTAAATAGCTCCACTTTCCAAAATCATATCAATTTAAATGTATACGCCAAATTACATATTTCTAGAGAGAGCAACATACCTTCAGATTTTAGGTGTTTTGTGATGTGTTGATATGTCGAATGAATTGCACTTCGTATTCAAAGTTCGTATAGTCACTTAATACTGCACAAGTGGCTTAAGCGTGTTTAAACCAAAATATAAAGTTCTGTAGTTTTTCTAAGTCCAAAATAGATTGTAGTTTTGAAGATAATTGTTCGATGAATCTTGTACGTAGCAATTTTGGCTAAAGTGGGTGTCTGTCCGCGAGTGCGTATCTGCGAGTGTGTCTAAACAGAAGTTATAGGTAATATTTATATAAGTTCATTTTCTGATTAAAGGAAGCACTGAGAACTTTTATGCGGGATAAAATACAACTGTTCAAGGTGAAATTGATTACAATATTTAAAAACACTTCTTAGAAAGGTTCTTGTGTTAATATTCACATCACTAATAGATTTTCAGATTGGCGCATGGCACTTGTGAAAGAGGACGAATACATGTGACAATTCTCATTTCTTGTGAACCAAGGTCGAAACATGGTTATTGGTGTTCGTGAGAGTATGAAGTCTCACTGTCTTGTTACTCTGTTTTGACATGCTTAATTGTTACCTTGGAACTGAGGATAATTTTAATGTTTAATCATGATCCATTACATATTAGACGTCGAGAAACAAATTTTAAAGACAACTCAATTTAAATCAAATATCTCACAACTAAATACACTGTTACACATAAAATTAGGAAAATAATGAAATGAATAAAATTGAAATCTACAAGCATAGAACAGTATAACGAACTTGAAACACCAGGTGGAGTGAAGAAGCTATACAGGTTAGCAAAAACCAGAGACAAGGCAACAAAGGATATTACCCATATTAGGCAAATTAAGAATGGTCAAGGATTAGTGCTTACCGCAAAAGACAGGATTAAAGACAGATGGGCCGAATATTTCGAAACGCTAGTAAATGAAGAAAGTCCTAGAAAAGTTCTTAGCGAGGGAACCCCAAATCCTGGACCAACGCCAAGAATAAGCCGAGAAGAAGTAGAAAAAGCAGTAAAGAAAATGAAGACCGGAAAAGCTACAGGTCCTGACTGCATGCATACCAGTAGAAGCGTGGAAGGGTTTTGGACCAGAATATATAGATATTGTATGGGATCTGATGCAAAAAATCTATAAACAAGAAAAAATGCCGACTTGGTGGAGAGAGAGTGTTATTGTACCCATTTTTAACGAGAAGGGACATATACAAGACTGCGGAAACTATAGAGGGACATATACAAGACTGCGGAAACTATAGAGGAATCAAGCTAATGTTACACACGATGGAAAAGCGAAAAGGATTGCATATGGTCTTTAGTGATTTGGAGAAGGTCTACGACAGAGTACCACGTCAAGAAGTATGGAAATGCTTCAGGGAGAAAAGAGTGCCAGAGAAATATGTAAGGACAATCCAAGATATGTATACAGGAGCTAGAACTCAGGTAAGAAGTAGTGTGGTATTGACACGCCAAATCTCTGTTATGGTTGGATTACACCAGGGTTCAGCCTTAAGCCCGTACCTCTTTGACGTAGTCATAGACGTTATAACTCAGGATGTGAGAGATGAAGCCCCCTGGTGTATGATGTTTGCCGATGATATTGTACTATGCAATACTAATAGGGGAGAACTTGAAAGGAAAGTGTAGAGAGTTGGAGGAAGTCTCTGGAAGATAGAGGCCTAAAGATTAGTAGAAAGAAAACTGAGTATCTTGAGTTCAACGGAGAAGGAAATGGAGAAGTGATGTTGCACGAAGAACGATTGAATAAAGTGAAACGTTTTAAATATTTAGGCTCAACTGTTACTGGGAATTGCGATTTGGACTCTGAAATAACTCACAGAATGCAAGAGGGATGGCGAAATTGGAAGAAAGTAAGTGGCGTTCTCTGCGACCGCAGAATCAGGGATGATATAAAAAACAGTGGTTAGACCAGCAATGATATACGGAGCAGAAACATGGCCAATACATAAAGCACAAGAAAAGAGATTAGATGTCACCGATATGAGAATGCTACGCTGAATGTTTGGGATAACAAGAAGAGACAGAGTGAAAAATGTGAGAGTAAGAGGTACAACCAAAGTTGTAGCGATATCTAAGAAGATACAAGAAAGAATACTGCAGTGGTATGGACATGTAATGAGAAGAACAAATGACTATGTAGTCAGAAGAGTGACGACAATGGAAGTGGAGGGCAAGAGAGGTAGAGGGAGGCCAAGGAGGAAAGGGATGGATAGGGCTAAGAAGGATCTTGGGGAGAAAGGCTTGTCAGGGGAAGAAGTTCAGGACAGAACTTCGTGGAGAAGAGTCATCAGAAACGTCGACCCCACGTAGGTGGGAAAAGACGGAGAGAAAGAAGAAGAGTATTCTAGTATAAATTCTACATTCATGTAATGTAAATTGGAGTTATAGTTTTTTTTATCAACCGTTATCATAGAAAAGAGAACAGTGGCAGATCCAATATTTTCTAGAGCGGGGGTGCAGGTGGAATGACCAGTTTTTTTTCCCGCTAGGTAAATGTTTAATATAAATTTATCATATTTGACCTCATATTGCTTATTTTTATCATTGAATTTGACACCGTTATCCACGAAAATTAATATTTGTAGATAAAATAGTTTGGTTGGGGGGAAAAATCAAGAATATTTGTTATAAAAATTGTTAAAATAATGCTATAAAGCAAAGCACTTCCCCTCGAGGGGGCGCGTGCCCCCATGGTCCCTCTGTTGGCTTAGCATTCGGGAGGTCCTGAGATCGATCCCAGCGGTCGACCATCATGACTGAGGTTTTTCCAGGGTTTTCCTCA
Organism: Lepisma saccharinum; assembly: GCA_022664845.1. NCBI lineage: Eukaryota > Metazoa > Arthropoda > Insecta > Zygentoma > Lepismatidae > Lepisma > Lepisma saccharinum. Next base: position 35,529 of record JAGDQP010016769.1, read on the forward strand.
GTCTTACTAGGCAAATGCTGGAATGGTACCTACAAAATAGGTCCTTTCAATATCCTCTCCCCCACCCTATTCCGGTCTGAGCCTCAGATGCCTAATAACTTAAAATAAATTGAAATTCAAAGTTGGGGAAAATATTTCAATTTCCAGTACTTACTACTTATTTTATTCAATTACGACTTTAAAATTGACTGGAAAACGACAAAAAATAAAGTTCTGAAGAACTCATTCTCAACAGAATCTTTCGTCTTTATGTACTTAATAGCATTCGTATCGAAGGAAAGTATAGGGTAACCGGTGACCCGGTTGAAATTGCATTTTGAAACAGAGTGCAGTGAAGAGTGCAACACAGCAACATGTCACTAGCTCCAATCTATCTCCTCTTGGTATGATCAAAGAGGCTGATGCACGAGACAGCTTTGACAAAGCTAACATATTCATCCGGAATTCAAGGCTTCGAGACAAAGGACAAACAGGATGTACTTGTCAATAACTGAATCTGAGTCCCCTGGGGAAACTGTTTACATTTGTGTCGAATGAAATAACAGATCTGTGAAGACAACAGTACATTGGAAATGATAACAGTATATAATATCGATTCTTGGTTAATTTAACCCCCCCCCCCACTTCTCTATCCGTTTTATATTACCTCGCTAGGAAAATGTGCTGGAAGATTCTTCTTTTAATCTTGTCAATATAATGTAATTCCCCCTCTCCCTTACTTGTCTATCCGTTTTATATTGCCTCACTAGGATACGTTTAATTTTCTGTCCAAGAAACACATCATTATAAAATTTGACATTCATAGTAATTTTCTTGATGAAAGGTCAATAAGAGGTCGCTGCTAAATACTTTGATAAAGACTCCGTGATCGCTATGGTCGTGGACTTACGATCTCTACTGCGAAGGCACACATGGTTGAATACGGCAAATTATGACTTTTACGATACAGATCCTATGATTCCAAATCTGAAAATAGCATTAGTTTCTTTGCCCCTGTGGTAGTGAGAACATTGTGTATTGCGTGCACACAGTTGCAAATTTTGATATTTATCGTTCGTCGTTGCAGAAAGAAACAGGTTTGGAGATAAAATAAGTTTTTCTGTTTTTTGTTTCCATTACTTTTGCAGTTGTGCTTCCGGACACGACACCAAACATTACATCATGTTGATGTTTGTGTTAGTTTGGCAACGTTGCCGTGGAAAGTCGTCCGATTTCTAACGAACTCTTCCGAACCAGATCACGTGGAACTATATACTAGTCATCCTCTGCTACGATTCGTTGGCAGCTCAAGCTTCACGAGATGCTGAGGAAACTTATAGTCACTATAGACGCCACGGTCTTATTGCCGGCCTGCCCTGCCTACAAGTCACGTGACTTTGCAAGCATCAGCCTGCGCTGCTGCAATTTGGTTGGCCACCACCTCAATTATACAGTTATTGTTTCCTCTCCTTTCAACAATAAGAAAACAAATCCATGATCTTTAAGACTGGAGTGTTATCATATGCAATTAACTGCTGATAAACTATTATAGGGGTGTAAGCTTTTATTTACTTAACGCGGCATTTCCGCCAATGACAGTGGATTGCTTATCCGTGATTGGAGTCGGTTGTTACGTCGCGACGACCTTAGTTTAAATATTTTTTAAAAAAATATCTTCTATGGGCTGGATAGAAATTTATCGCCAAAGCCGTTTCATATTAGATGTCGTTGCTAGGTGTGTAGTCTCCAGCGGAAAGGAAATGGGAATGTATTGGTCAGGGCAGAGTCTATATTTTAGTTACAATTCCGGTAGTGACCTGGTCAGTCTGAGAAAATCACCACACAGAATAGCCGGCATAAGTTGGTCTCGGCGGACCCGCAACCGCTTTCCCAAAACTTATTTAAAGTCAGTACTCGTAACAACTGGTCCACGATGCATTTATCCAGGTCTTGTTTCCTCATTTTGAAGCCGGTAGTGTAGATTGGCGAGCGAAACATCTCGTCACCGTCCTAAGAAGCTCAAAGGATTGTTACAAGTCACTAACACAAGGTCCGAACTCACCAGCGTGACTTTTTTTTCCACGTTCAACTCTTTAAAAAAAAAAAAAAAAAAAAAAAAAAAAAAAATCAGTTTACTATTAGACTCAACATGAGTACAGCTATCGAAATCTATGCTTACCTCTTATTACAATTAAGTAATTCACTAATTTGTTCATTATTTTCGTGAATTCATTATAACTGGCTACTCGCACATAATCAAAGCCTAATTCTTACAACTGTAATGCTCTTTCTAAGGAGCTATCGAAATTACAATTTGTTTATTACAATATCGTATAGATATCTCCGTTCTGACAGTAATTAAAGAATAACATCATATGATTAAACCTAGATGCAAATCATTTAAGCTTTCAAAAAAAAATCGATTAGCTGTTACTTTCACTATCAGTGGGATGGTTACTTAGAAATAATTAACGGTGCATGAAATAATTAGTATTCACGCACTACTCACAAATTACACTTGTAAAACTCCTTTTCACTTTAGATGCTATGCTACAGATAACTATATCAGATATAATGATAACAAAAAATAATATAAAATAATTCACATGTAGCAATAAATTCTTACACTAAACATCTCAGAAAGAGTAAGTTCCATTTGTTCAGGTCTGAGCAACCTGTTGGTTCTTATCATACATTTTACCTTCTTAGCCTTGGATTGCATTTTACGGTGCGGTCGTGGCTTAGTGGTAGAGCGTTGGCTTGGCATTCGGGAGGTCGTGGGTTCAATCTCAGCAGCCGACCATCCTGACTGAGCTTTTTCTAAGGTTCTTCCTCAGTCACACCAGGCAAATGCCGGGATAATAAGTACATTAAACTTAGGGTCTTTGCAGATACCATCCCGTTTCCTTTCCCCTCTCCTATTCTGACCTGAGCTTAAAGGCCACTAATAAAATTCAATTCAAATTCAATTGGATTCGATTAGGTTCCAAGCGAATACATATTGACCGTAGAAAAAGTACACATATTTTGCATAAACTATTGATTATTTTATATGAGAATGGAACTCGCTATTATTTATGTAAAATATGTCTATCACAGGGATGACATCAAGACTACAATTAAATAATGGGAACATTTCCCTAATTGGCGATATGAATATCTAATGCTTTGATCCTCTGGACCAAGAGGTGGAAAATTGTATTACACGGTCGATTTACTCTGCGGGATATACAACTATTTCTGGTAATAAGCTTTCCACACTTTTGTTATCTTCTTATATTTGTAAGCCATTCTTTGTACACCTGGAATAAAAAAAAAGTACAATTATGCACACTTTTTCACGCTCATTTTAATTTTAATTTATTTAAGGCCTTTGATATCTTTGGCTCTGACCGGGAAGGGTTAGGTAGAGGATGGGGAAGGTGTAGCCAGGGCCTTACTTAACGTTTCATCCCGGACGATTTTTCACACGACTCTATTTAAAGCGCTTTTGGTAGACTAAGAAAAAACATTTAAAAAAACTGACGTGAGCGGGGATTGAATCTAGGTCATCTCGATGACAGCTTATTTGCTTTAACCAACGAAACTATACTTTAAAAATGTACACTTTGTTACACATCTATGAAATTGTTGGTTTTATGCATAAGAAGGTACCAAATGTATTTAAGAAGTGTCAGGATCTTTTTTTTTTTTTTTTTTTTCATGTATTTCTGTACGGAAATTTTACTGATTTGTTGTGTACTTCTTTTTACACAATCACTTTCCATCAGACCTGAAACGGGTTATTGGGTCAACTTCTGGATCGGGTCTATGCTTGGTACCCCACCTGACCCGATTGATTCGGGGAGCAAAGCAGGGTTTTAAATTCTTTTCGTATTTATTATACACTTCTGCGTTTAAACAACGTTTTTCTTTGGACCAGGGGTCTTATCCCCAGAGCACAAAAAACACGACGCCAGAAGTTCCTAATAATAGTAATAACATGAAATATAGTATATTTCCAAACACATGAACCTAAGACATTATAACATAGTCATGTCTCTTTATGGATCGGAAACTTTAATTCTGAACAGGAAAACAGATGTTGAAAACACCGAGAGGAAAGAACGGTTGGCCCAATACTCACAGGTCAGCAATACAGACTCACAAGCAGAGACGAAAGCAAACAATACACAGATACTCACATTGACATTAGAAAACGCAGATAAAATTTTTATGGACACGACAAAAGAATGAAGCCTGATGGTCTCACAAAACAAATAGCGGGTCGAATTCTATGAAAACAGGGGTAGAGCGAAGGTAGACACTATGAAATAGATCGATGAAATCAAACACGACCTTAAATTAACAGGACTCACACAAGAAGACATTCCAAATAGGAGATCTCTTGATTCAAAATTCACAATTGTC
>JAGDQP010016770.1:0-39915 GCA_022664845.1 Lepisma saccharinum
GTAGTTCTTCGTTCCTTTCACAGTCCATAACAAAATGATCTGGGACCAAGTAAGAATTAGGTTCTTTAATAATAGACTTGGCCTTGTACAAAGGATGCCAAATCCTGGTTCTGTTGATACAAAAGTCAGTTTTCTGGTACCAAACAAGGTTGAGAAAACAAGCGTCAAGACAAAATTAAACAATGTTGCAGGCAACTAACGTCGGTCACGACTGTAAGAAACTGGCACTTAGACAAACGCAACACATTTTACAATGGAGTGCACTATTTTGTCACGTGACTAGTTCTTGGGATATCTATCAACATTCTGTGGTATTTCACATGAACCTTTTTTTTTTTTTACTTTAAGCCGCAAATTGCAAGGCGCTTCAAATTGAAATATTAAAGCATAGCCATGCATGTATCCAATTGGTTAATGAGATAGTCCGAAGCTTTTAGAAATGGTGGTGGGTTGGGTCTAAACCGTGTTTGGGTGTACAATGTATAGAAAATTGACTTTATTACGAGTAAATTAATATTGCTTTTACACACAATTCTGTATTTTATGGGGTTTCGGACCCACCCATAAATACGTCCCTGACCATAACATACCATATATTCTTCTTATAAGAACTTCAATACAATACAAACTGTTTACAGGCCTCTTGAGCCCATGCTAAATCTGGATGCAAGCCCAGTCAGTCTGGGCTCAAGTAACCAGCTTTTTATGGGTTCGGATCAGAAGTTGTGTACAACGAATGTTTTAAAATAATATATTCTCAACACAACAAAATGATAAGTTGGGGATTATTTTGTGGAGGAATACAATACAAACCCACTTATCTGATTTCTAAGGTCATGCATCTACTATGCACAGATGAGAGTTATGGTTGGCAGAAATAAAACAACACACGCTGCCCTGCACTCTGGTGGAGCTTCTGCATCATTACCAACCAACTGCTCCAGTTCTAGGGAATGGTCCCATACCAGTAAAACGTCTAACTACGTGAACGTCTTTTGTTCTCCGTAGTTTAATTGCGAGCTTATGGGCTTAAGAAGTACCTTAGGGCTCAAGTAGCCCGTGTTTGTTTACGGTACTTAAATATTCACTTAGCGGAAAATGTTCCAGGTCTATTTTATCTGTCTCCCTCCCTTATCAAGAAAAAGTTGGTAAATAATAAAACAAAATGTAGTACGAGTAGAAAACAATATGCAAAACAGTAAGTAAAGGAAATGTCAATGATATTTCTTAAGAGAGAAAATTTAGAGAAAAAGCTATCAGGGAAGGAAGGCAAAAGAACAGAAGCAAGGGCACAGGAAAGTTACATATAGTTAAGGCAATGTTCATGATTAGGGGGGGGGAGACAAAACAGAGCATGCTCGTATAATTATACTGGGGCAGATAATTAGGGTTGAGAATTTTCCAGATACTAACACGGAAGGTTTGTTAAAAGGTACAGTTGTGATATGAAGTGCTTTGGAGTACAGAGAGATGGGGTAATTGTGAATTGAAGGATGATGAGAGGTCTCGCTGAAGTAGAAGAGAGGCTTCTGAGCAATGAATGGTTGAAAATTAGACTGGGATAAAAAAAAAGGACATGTTCTGCAGCGGAACACTTTGGATATACCAGATTGATGAGAGGGACCTATATGGGTCTAGTTTTGGTAAGAATCGTGTTGACATTGATCTACGATAGACTATTTTAGGGCATGAAGAAAAGGACTGTTGGTTTCAGGTGAAGCAGCCATGATGGGTTGTGCTATTTTGAGAAGTGTCTGGACTACCTGAAGGTTAGTACGGTACTGAGTCAGAAGATTGGAGCTCAGGGAGCTTCACAGGAAGTTAGATAGGATTTTCTGTGATTCCCGGCACGGTCTGATTACTTACGGAGGAGGTGATGAGGCTACTCCCGTTCCGTATAGGCTAAGGAGCGGTTATTGAAATAGTCTTGAAGTACTTACCGGCGTAGATAAGTACCGTCATCGGGGGTGAAGTTGATCACAACTATATGCTCTGTATTTGCAATCCTAGCATCTGGTTGTTGCGTGAAACTATGCTAATACCTTCGTACGAATGGTAGTAATGTACTACCGTTGTTTCATGTAGCCACGCTGCGGTTGGAGTGCAAAAACACAAAATTTAGAAATGATCGACTTCACCCCTGATGACGGCAGTCTTCAAATGAAATCATCTCTCACTTCTAACGTTTCGAGAACTAATGCTGCTCTCATGGTCACAGGAAAATAAACGCCTAAATGTTTGTTGTAAGAAGAATAGAAGGAAGTGAGATAAACTTAAGAAAACAAGGGGGCGGCACTAGTACTTAACATGCCATGGACTTATACACTTTAAATATCAGTGTTTTTTTTCCTTTGTATTCTTAAGCTATATTTCACGTCCTTCCATTCTTGTTACAAAACATCTACGCGCTTTTTTCTTTCTGCCATCATGAGAGCAGAATTAGCTCTCGAAACGTTTGAAGTGAGAGATAATTTCATTATTTGAAGACTACTTATCTACTAAATAGCATTCCTTTAGTCTTCGGCGCATCATGACTTTCTTATAGTCTTGAAGTAGATTCCCAAAGGAACAGATGCGTCCGTATGGGATGGGAGAGAGGGTATGTATGGGAAAGTGCAAATGGTTAAATTATATCCTGTTGTAGGTTTGCTGTGGAGGTCTGCCTCAAATTGAATTAAATTTATTTTAAGGCCTTTAGGCAACTATGGCTCAGGGAATTTAAAATCCGCTTGATAATTTTAGTCCTTTGCATGAAAAACCTAAAACGTAATCAAACTGGTCAAAATGGTATCCAAATATGATTGTTGAAATAGAAACATTTCCATTTTTCAGCACTCTTTTACACCCGGAAGATACTGAATATCAAAGTTGATTTTTTGTGCACTATTAACAAACCGGTATCAAAGTATCTCGAAGGTTGATTGATATATGCTCCGTTATTCTTTTATGAATTTTTGAAAATCCCAAAAATCGTTTATGCCCAACATCTCGGCTGGAACAAAATATAAAAACCTCATTTCTTCGCGCGTTATACATTCATGTCCGAAGTAAACTACGGTAAATATTTGAACTTTGATATTTGAATTTGAAGAGAACTTCAAATTTGGTGTGAATAATACTCGGGCTCGCTGTGGTATGGATATTGCAGATTCTTATCTCTGGTGGTAGTCCAGATATAAATCTAATCTTTTAACACGTTGGGCACCTATGTCAGAAGAAACTAAGTCTAATCGGAGACGATAAAATACGCAATGTAATTGTGAATGCGTTTATAATAATCAACTTCATGGTATAATCGGAGTCGTTGTATCACAGTTGCCAAAGAAAAGGATTAAGGTGGCGGCATCAGAGCTTTAAAAGTACGTTTAGGCTAATGTAAAGCCAAGATCTCCAACAAAAGATGGCAGCACTATCTCCGTTATGTATAACTTATTTTAATCGTTGCACGGAATTTCAATATTGCTACTACAAATTCAAGCCTAGAGAGTTAAAATTTTCAGGGAAGAAAGTTGATAACCAATTCAACAGTTCTATTTGTGCCGATATTATTTTTTATTGTTGAAATCGCTTCATTCTTGTAATGGATATAAAAACCTATAACAAAGAAACTCTTTCAACAATGAACAAAAAAGAAAATTAAAAATCGGCACGGATAGAACTCTCGAAATAGTTATGAACATCCTTCCTTATTGAATCATAAGAGTTATGTTGAATGTCGGTAGTGAACACACACACATTGAACATTTATTCTCCACATCATTAGTAGGAAGATGAAGTGCAGTTATGTATCGATCAAACTATTAAAAGTAACATATGGGTGATAGCCATCGATAAATGTATACACGTCGAAAGATCGAGCATTAGTAATCGACGTAGAAATAAATTGAAATATTTCTGTTGAATTTTATGGCAGATATCGCGTGGTTGGATTACTGGTACAAAAGTTTACTGGTGTCGACTCTTATGGCTGTTAACTGCAATTAATGTTAATAATGTATGGCACCAGTTTCCGGCCACCGAAAAAAGTACCGCAGAATGGGGTGAAGTTGACCGATATTCAATTCTCAGCCATTCTCTTAACTTTATTTATGTGATGATGGTGATTGGTGTTCTGCCAGAAGTTTCCTGGGCAGGTGAACCGATGGTGGTTTGCTTTTGCATTTCATCGGATGAATATGTATAAAGAAAGAGACCGACAGTTTAACGTTGGCCCGGAAACTTTGGTGTCTCAACCGGTACCCATTGATTAAAAGGCATACCACTCATCCCCCGAAACGGCCTAGATTAGAGAATGGGTCCCATTAAAAAAGGACTTTTCGCAGCCGTCTAAAATTTTCTATCCAATGGTTCGGAAGAAGGAAACGATTTTCCGTGTGAATCTTGTGCGGGTAACAACTTTGATGATTAAGATATAGAATAAGCAAAATTTTATGTGAATTAGAACCCAGCTTAAATTAGCCCTAGTATTGATCCAGTAACTCACGCAATTTTTGTTTATTTTTCCACATAGAAAGTTACTGATTCTTCTTGAAATTTTTATTTACTTCTGACAAAATTTACGAGCGATATTTTCTTTGTTGACAGAACACTAATTAACATTCATTACGCACCAGAAAAATGTTAGGCCGCCCTTCCATACATGCGCTTACTGCGAGTTTTTCTTGGGATTCCTATCGCATGTGCAATAAAAAAAAAACACCGACTCTGACTCCTAACCTCCGTCTAACCAGTGGTCAGTATTTTAATAGTTAACAGAGAATCGCGTTTGCAGTACAAAAATACTGAACTTGATTCGTAACCACCTAAAATTATTATTATTTTGTTAACAGTAAATTGCGTGCGTAATAAAAAAAACGAACCTAACTCCTAACCTCTACCAAAGCAATGGTCATTATTTTATTGAAATTGATATCATATTATCTGAATGGGTGTTTGTGATCTGAGACCACTGTAAGAGTCACCACACTGACTCCAAACATGGTGCATTCTCGCTGTTCTACTAAGTAAGTATGAACATATTTTTCTATCACCAAGGAAACGTCCGTATGACACTTAATCTTGCACAGGGTTTAGGAACTACTGTATGCTAAATACGACGTAAAAGAGATCGTTTGCGAAAATTCCAAGTGGAAAGAGCAACGAAAAGTGATGTGCACAGCTACTTTCACGGTAGAAGTTGTTGAATGAAAAAAAAAACAATATTGGTAAAACGCGTTTGTGGTCATAGCGCTTTAGGTCGTGAGGTAGGGGCGAGGAAAATAACAAATGTTGCAAGTTTCAACACTGTAGCATTAAATTATGCCTAACACCAAGTACACTGCACCATATAATGTTTGTTATTTTCCTTTATTTGTGTTACATGTTTTGAGTAAGTCTCACAAGTGTGGCTGGATACTAGCAATTAGCATTCAGTTAGTGGAACCCCGTAGCTGAAAACTAATATTTTTTTTTCTATGTGATCAATTCTATTCTTATGGGTTACAAATATGTTCCTTCATTTCGTACAGCGTTAATTCAAATACAATACATGGCGCAAACTACGTATTGAGTCAAATCTTTTTCTTATCTTTTGTGCGGATTTACATACCATCGAATTTGGGATTTTCCTTAAGTGGCCGGAAACTAGTGTCGCCACCCTATAAACTTTTCTACAGATCATTTTTGAAGTCTGGGCAGCAAACTTGGAACATCAATAAGGCTACTGATACGTACCGAGTTAGGCCACTGTGGAAGTCTAATCGTAGATAATAAAATCCCAAACGTAATTGTGAATGTATAAGTGTTTATTCTAATTTTCTTCATGGTAATACCAACTATAGCGGGACCTGTAGTTCACCCTTGCCAATGAAAAAGAATATTCTTCCATGCAGAAATATTTACCTTGCACTTCCAGTTCATCTGTTATATGCTATATCATCAAGGTACGGCATCTAGACTCATAAAAATGACACAATGAATATGCTCAAACTGGAGACAATACAATGAACAACACAGAAATAAAATACGATGATTGGGGCGTCCCCCTTTTTAACGATAAACAAAAACAAACTTTGTTGACACTTGACGGCGAGACAGTGTTCTGTTAACAATTGAATAGTGAAAAGTCCAGAGTTGCCAGCTATGAATTATAAAATTATGAAACACAGTCTGAAACATTAGCACACAATTTATGCTCTTCTATTTCGAAAGGTCCTGCAGAGCAAATTTAGCATTGTCCAATTGTAAGAATCCATAGCAGTTAATGCGAAATATATATATATATATATATATATATATATGTCTGAAGCGTAAAGTTTATAATCAATGTGTCTTACCTGTAATGATGTACGGGTGCGAAACTTGGACATTGAATGCGCAAACGACTCAAAGATTGAGAGTCACACAAAGAGCAATGGAGAGGTGCATGCTAGGAATAACCAGGAGGGACAGGAAGAGAAATGAATGGATTCGCGCACAAACAAAGGTAGAGGATGTAATCAAGACTGCGAAGAAGATGAAGTGGAGATGGGCCGGTCACATAGCTAGACGAACAGATGGAAGGTGGACGACAAATGTACTACAGTGGATTCCTAGAGAAAAGAAACGACCGAGACGACGTCCAAATGTAAGATGGGTAGATGAAATCAAGCGTTTTTCAGGAGCTACATGGATGAGGATATCAGCAGACCGAGATATGTGGAAAGAAAAGGGGGAGGCCTTCATCCAGCAGTGGATAGAAAACGGCTGAATATGATGATGATGATGATATATATATATATAAGAAGCACCGATAGAGAATTAACTCGTAAATTGAAATATCTTGATTTTGAAAACGTGAACCTTCAGCAGCCGTATTCAGTAACGTTTCTTGAAGTGAATACCGCTGTACTAACAAGTGACTACGAATGTTAAAAGCTTGTTAATACTCGTTATTACACTGCTTTTCACTCTTGAAGAAAAAAAAAGTTTCTGAATACGGTTGCAGCTTACACTGTTCACCAAATTATAGGATCACAAAGATCTTTTTGAAAATGAGTGTTAAATAATTATTTTTTGGTGGGAAGGGCGCTCAGTTCGAAAATGACTACCGTTTGTCTCCATCACCCACAGTTTTGTCATTACCGTTATGATTATTTGTAACCCAAAAAAGTTGGTCAAAATTTTAGTACAGCCTTGTAGATCACAAACCGTCAAGGAAATTAGGCATCGAACACATGGACTTTATTTTGTTTAATATGGGTCCGTATAGGAACTTAGGACTTCGGACCGTAACGATTCGCCTTTAGTTTTTAAAATCCACACCCATCCCCCTGCCGGGACCTTTGAGCCGATGGCCTACTGCCGCAGACCGCTTGGCCAACCGGCCGGCAATATAAAACGAGGAATGGGGCTAACGAATACATTTATTTTGGAGCAAATGATCAATATGTTCTCCATCTTGAGATGGGCTATATTGGATTTTTTTTTAAGGGAAGTGTGACAAACGGTACAAACAAACGGTGTGACATACGAGAAAGTCATTCCAGAGGTCAATTTGACGTTCCTATTACGGTGACGGAATTATCTTAACTGAAAATTTGCGTTTGATATGTAAATGGACTTCCAGTACAGCCTTGATTCTCACAAAACGATGAGTATCCCAAGCATCTGACGTCAGTACAGATATGTGCAATGGAAGGTAACTTGACTTTTAGACCATAAATTTATTTCGTTTTCCATTGATATCAATGAAAATTAATTTTCTTCTAAGCATAGAATCATAGTTGCTTTTCGAAATAAATTATTAAATGGATGGTACACTCTGTTTGATAATTTCATAGTTGGCAGCACTTGACTTTTCATTATTCAATTGTTTAACAGAAGTGTCAAGTGTCAACAAAGTTGTTATTGTTTACTGTTTAGCAATGCAAAGGAGGGCGCCCTAATAATCATATTCAGAATAGTTTTTTTTTCTGTGTTGTTAATCGGTTTGTCTCCAGTTCGAGCAATTCTGTTTCATCGCATCATTTTTGTGAGTGTAGTTGCCGTACCTTGATGATATACCTTATAACAGATAAACTGGAAGTGCAAGGTAAATATTTCTGCATGGAAGATTATTCCTTTTCATTAGCAAGGGTAAACTACTAGTCCCATTACAGTTGGTATTACCATGAAGAAAATTAGAATGAACGCTTGTGCATTCACAATTATGGTTCAGGGTTTCGTGCAGCTTTTACGTCGCCAGAGAACCTCTTGACATTTTTCGTTCAGAGTTTCACTGTTCTTCTCTATTTAACTTCCTGAAGCTGAATTTCTGGGCGCATCGCTGTTAGAACATTCCATTCCGGTACTTTTACACTATATGCTCTTCGGGCCATATACGCACATTTTCGCAAGTTTTGCACGATTTCCCCCCATTTAAACTTAAAATGCTTTGAATATACTTATAGACACTCAAAACATCTGCACTTACCTTATTAAAAGTATGATCAAGGACATTCGGAGGTTAGGTAAGGCCAGGTGCGTTTTTTTATTGCACACGTGACTACAAGAGGTTACCACTGTTCCCCGCTAATTTGCAATCGCAAGGAAGTCGTATTCATGGCGCTGCGATTGGTTTTTAATATCGTACTTTGCGTACAATGGCCGAACCTTGAACTTTTTAAGCGCCATGAATACTGTAGAAACCTTCGTTATTTACAGTAATTAGGCACTTTAGACAAGCAACGCCGCGCCAGTTTTACATAAGATACCTTCCTTCACGAACCCCATTTCTCCTGTAAATTTTCCAATTTTTGGTGACAAAACTATAACAGAACCCAGATTTTATTATCTAGGATAAGATATCCACAGTGGCCTAACTCGGTACGTATCAGTAGCCTTATTCATGTTCCAAGTTTGCTGCCCAGACTTCCAAAATGATCTGTAGAAAAGTTTATAGGGTGACGGCACTAGTTTCCGTCTACTTAAGGAAAATCCCGAATTCGATGGTATGTAAATCCATACAAATGATAATAAAAAGGAAAATATTTAAGTCAATACGTAGCTTGCAGTTTGGGTCATGTTTTAACGCTGTATCAAATGAAGCAACATATTTGTAACCCGTAGGAAGGATAGAATTGATCAGACTGAAAAAAATATCACTTTCCAGCTACGGAGTTTCACTAACTGAGTATTAATTACCAGTATCCTGCCTCACTTCTGAGACTTACTCAAGAGATGTAATACAAATAAAGGAAAATAAAATATAACAAACATTATATGGTGCAGATAGTGCAACTTGTTGTTAGGCATAATTTAATGCTACAATGTTGAAATTTTTGAAATTTGTGCTATTCTTCACTCTTATCTGCACAACTTATGGGCGTGAATCAACCATGTTTCGAGTTAGTGTGGTGACTCTTGCAGTAGTCGCAGATTTAGACACTTGAATTATTAAGATAACCATTACCATAAACTAGTGACCATTGTTTAGGTGTAGGTTAGAAGTCAGGTCCGGTGTTTTATTTTTATTGCGCACGCGATTTACTGTTAGTAAAATAGTAATAATTTTTAGGAGGTTAGGAATCAATTTCGGTATTTTTGTACTTCACACGCGATTCACTGTTAAGTAACAAAATAGTGACCTTTGGTTAGATGGAGGTTAGGTGTCAGGTTCGTCTTTTTTTATTGGACATGCGATAGGAATCACAAAGAAAACACGTAGGAAGTGCGTGTATGGAAAGCCGGTCTAACATTTTTTTGGTGGCTATTACGTTATGTCTGTTCTTTTATTTTCAACAAGCACTACCACTACTGCCGGCAGTAACACTTACCACCAATTAAGAGAAAAGAGGGAATCCTCAACTAAAAGCAGTGATGGAAACTCATAACATGCTTTCATACCGTCGGTAACTTCGATATCACTTCTGCTTTAAGTACTTGTTTCTTGAAATCTATTTCACTAAAATTCGCTCCGCCAACATAATTTTGCTTCAAACACATGGCCAAAAATGATCACCCATTCTACTTGTATATTTTTCCATTTTCTGACACATTGGCATTATGTGTACCAATTATATATCACCGACAATCCAACGTTCTAGGCACTGAAATCCTAAGTGTTTATCTTTTTAATTAGTGTTCTATCAAGAATGAAAATTTCACTCTTAAATTTTGCCATAATTAAGTAAAAAATTCAAGAAGAATCGTCAAATTTCTATGTGGTAAAATAAAGAAAAAATGCCCGAGTAACTGGATCAATACTAGGGCTAATTTAAGCCGGGTTCTACTCCATATAATCTTTTGCTTATTCTATATCTTAAACATCGAAGTTGCTACCCGTACAAGATTCATACAGGAAATCGTTCCCTTCATCCGAACCATAGGATAGAAAATTTTAGACGGCTGCGAACAGTCACTTTTTAATGGGACCCATTCTCTAATCTAGATCCTTTCGGGAGGATGAGTGGTAAGTCTTGTAATTAATGGGTACCGGTTGAGATACGAAAGTTTCCGAGCCAACGTTAAACTGTCGGTCTCTTTCTTATTACATATTCATTCGATGAAATGCAATGGCAAACCAGCTTGGGTTCGCCTGCCCAGGAAACTTCTGGCAGAATACCAATCACATAAATGAAGTTGAGAGAATGGTTGAAATTGAATATCGGTGAACTTTACCCCATTCTGCGGTACTTCTTTCGGTGGCCGGAAACTGGTGCCATTCATTATTAACATTAATTCCGGTTAATAGCCATAAAAGTCGACACCAGTAAACATTTGTACCAGTAATGCTACCACGCAATAACTGCCATAAAATTCAACAAAAACATTTCAGTTTATTTCTACTGCGATTACTAATGTTTCCTCTTTCAACGTGTGCACATTTATCAATGGCTATCACCCATATGTTACTTCTAATGGCTTGATCTATACATAACGGCACCTCCTCTTCCTACGAACGATGTAGACAATAAATGTTCAATGTGTGTGTGTGTTAACCACTGAAAAACTGAGCGTCACAAAATTAAAAAAAAAAAGTCAATTACAACGCAGTCTGCTTCTGAATATCGAAACGATTTACTAGAAACAAGAGTTTCGCGATTCATTAAACAAAAGTCTTATGTATGTACTTTTAAAACTCTAGTGGCCGTAAACTGGTGCCGTCACCCTGGTGCTTTTCTTTGGCAAAAGTGATACAACTACTCCTATTATGGCATGAAGATGATTCTTATAAACGCATGTGCATTCACAATTACATTGCGTATTTTATTATCTCCAATTATGATTCCACCTCGGCCCAACTCGGTAGATATGAGTAGCCTTATCATTGTTAAGAATTTGTTTCCCAGAGTTCAAAAATGTAGACATATTATTGGAATATCTTCTGTACAAAATTGGAATCATTACGAACTTAACTTACAATCGGGTTAGCAAGAGTGAAAAGCGTAGGGAGCAGGTCCACTCTATGCAGTACAGATTTCAGGTTAGGTTAGTATACGTTAGAATTAATAAAACAATGATCTTAAATTTTAGAATTGTATAAACATTGTTTAAGGCTTTAAAAAAGTTGGATTAGCCCATTTTATTTTTCTCCCATCCATAAACTGACAAAGAATTGCACTACCATTAAATAAGTAGGAAATACATGTCAACAGTGTTAATGATTCACTGGATATCAAGCAAAAAAAAAAAAAAAGTTAGGAAAAGAAATGGATATTCAAAGTTCCTATTTTCTTAATATCCAATTAAACAATACAATACAAGACAGAAGATTACCAGGTCATGTAGCTCGGATGGCGAAAAAACAAGATTATATTCTATCCTGGTTGGAAGTCCGGATGGAAGATCATTGGGAGGACAATATTAGATGAGATCTTCGAGAAGTAGGTGTTCGTGATAAAAACTTGCTTGATATTGCCCAGGATAGAATCCAATGGCGAACCTTTGTCACTGCAGCGATGAATTTGCGGGTTCGATAAGCCATTGAGACAAAAAGCTTGGAGCAGCGTTCACAACAAACACCTCCTCTCTACGCTAAACACTGTACTCTTTTCCTCAAATCGTAATGTGTTGTATCACAGCAACGCATTTATTGTTAATCTGTAGAAATATGGATAGTTTTACTTTCTGAATTCAAACAATATACTACCCCACGCAATTACCAGCTTCACGGTGCATACCTACCACCTTAATCTCTGCACGACTTCCACAAGTAAACAGCAAAGAGCGAAATTAAGTTGAAAACTCGATATATCGCACTTGATTATTTTTGTAAGGAAAAGCCAATGAGCTATAGTTGCTTTGTTTCTGTTTATGCATTTCAGGACGTGTTTCTATCCCCGCAAATTTAATGTTTCCGGCATCTTTTTTGTGAAGTTCTGCTTGTTTTTCAAATTTTTTCTTCAAAATATTCAATATTCAGTTGGTCACCCTAGACCATAGCGTGAGATTTGGCTACAGATTGATGTCATGAATTAGCCATGTCACGAAGGCTTTTGTACGAAATGTAACGTTTCTCCGGGAAATAACTTCCGAGTTATATAATCTGAGAAAGAGGTGGTGTGATTCAGAAAATGTGATCCACTCCTGAGCAATGTGCTTCGAAGTCGTTTTCAGAACTCAATAACTTTGCGAATATTTTTCACAGCCCTCCATCCAAGCAGCGCATTGCATCAAAGACCCACAGCTTGTTCACGTTCGCAGAAAAAAAGAAAATAAAATAAAACAAGAATGCAAAATGTGAGTCAAAGTTTTGACATCTCAAGAGAAGAGAAGTTTAGTGTGCCTGAGGTTGAACAAGTAATCCATCAAAGAAGGTGGTAATAATTTTTCTAGTAACTGTGATGTGAACTCAATGAACACACATTATAATAACCATCTAAGTCTCACAAAAATCTTGTTACATGATGCTGAAAGTACAAAACGACCGAAAACGCAATTTTTTGTGAAATCTTATTACGCAAAAGGGACAAGTGATATCCAAGTCACGTTGCGTACACTACATACCCTCCCCCAAAGTGTGTTATTCGAATCACTAGTGCACAGTAAATTTTTGAAATATAGATGGGTACGTGACGAACGGCGGCCATGTCCTGTCCCGAACGTATTAATCCAGAATAAATACGAATTAGGGGGAAAAACTGCAATAAAAATGATTTTTTTCGCTGTGCTTTGTAGAAAGAGATCCTGAATAACATATGAAAAGTTTTCACCGTCCGCATCAGAACTGCCCGCCATTTTAAAGAAATTGCGCCAAAGCTGCTTTTTGCATTTATCTCATAGAGCTGCCCCGTACAGAAATTTTGCAGGAGTGGAAAAATGAAAGCTCGTATTTTTTCTTTCTGAGTCACCATTACCATTTCTCACGTAGAACGAACGAGTACAAAGTTATCACCGTTTTTAAAGTTGTAAATCTTAACTCTTAACAGATAAGCGAATTTCAAACATATTTTTAATGTCAGGGTGAGACAAAAGTACGTAAAAAATAGCTCGATAGAGGGAGACCAAATGTTGAATCGCGTTTATTGGGAGATGTGCTCCATGACGGTCAACTTGGATTTGTCGAGAACTTAAAATAGCGAGCTCGTCCTCAGAAATTTAAATGTGAAATCGTTTCTTACATGCGTTTGTTTCTTTAGGAGATAGGTTTAGGATGTGGCGAAAGGTAATTGTTTGTTATTCTGCCATTGGAGGTAGGAAACGTTTGGTCTGCTATAACTCTGGGGAACGTCATATTTCGTATAAAAACCTTCCAGGCATGGCTGATTCATCATATCAAATTATAGTCAAATCCCAGACTATGAGCTGGAAAATTTTCGGATATTGGTCGAATTGCCAGATAATGTTCCAGAAGTAGGGAATAAGCTTAAAACCTAGGAATCTGGGCCGTACTAATTACATAATTAATGATATTTCTTCCCCAGTTCATGATTAGAACAATAAGTTCTTTCTACTATAGTATAGAGTGGACCAGTTATCTACAATCTATGTGGACATTTTTGACTATGTTAGTGGCAAGGTAGATTGAATTAAAATCAAAGCGATTTAAATCAATGTTTTTTTTTTAAAAAAAAAAACAAATAAATTCAAAATTAATTTTATTTAAAATAGAAATGAGGTGCAGTTTTTCTAAGCATTCTGTGGTTCGATTCGTATGCAAGCTTGAAACTTACGTTTTAGTCATTATGTGATGATAGGCCCTTAGTTATGTAAACCCAAACCAAAATGATTGGCCGAGAATTTTCACAGATTCTTTGATTATTTGACTTCATATTTCATACAAAATTTTAGGATCCAACTTTGGAATCCAGTTCACATGATAAGTTGACCATTTGCATTACAAATTTGTTTATTATGGTAATACATATGAAAACGAACACATAGGAAAAAAAAATGTTTTGGTTTACAAACTGAAAAATTGTCGTTTCGTAACATTACCTGCCTATCACGCAAAATGTATTTGTATCAAACAATTTAGTTCCATTGTAAATTGCTCAGAAACGATTTTTTGTTTAACCTATGAAGTTTAGCTATGTGCATGCTAAAGAATGAAAACCAAAGCTGCGTAGTCACTATTAATTTAATTGCATTCAATATCTTCCATTAAACTGAATTTTATTTAAGGCCTTTAGGTATCTTTGACTCAGGTCGAACAGATGTTGATTGGAAAATTAGTAAATAAAGAAAGTGGTAAGAAAGGGAAAACCTCGGGAAAATACACGCAGCTGAGCGTGGTTGTTCCGAAACTGAGAGTATAATTTTGAGGAAAAAAATGGGCCTAGTCTGGTGAGTCTGGTCGTAGGGGTCGTTGGTTTTGATCCCCGCTCGTGCTATGTGGACTTTGGGGTGGACCAACAGTGTGCATAGGTTTTCTCGGGGTTTTCCCGTTTCCTCTCACTTTCTTCATTCCAACAATTCATCGCAATATCATCCATTCTTCCAGAGCCTAAGTTGCCTAAAGGCCTTAGAAATTAAATTCAAATTTGGTGAAAACTCACCGAAATAAACTAAAATATAGTAAACATAATTTCTAGACAATTTCGTTTGGAAGATGTGGAGAAAAGAGGCCGTTGTGATCATATAATTTCCCATTCCTTAGGAAAAGAGAAGCAAAGCTGATACATAGAAACATTTTAAATCGTTCCATTTTCGGACATGGTTATGGGCGCGTATGGTACCCGGCCGATCTCGGCTGTTGCTAAGAACTCTTTGTGGTGAACAGACTCCGTGTGCGTGGGCTATCTCGGGGTTCTCATATTTCTTCCCACTTTCTTCATTCCACGAATTCCCCCATTATGATCATTCAACTTGAGCCAAAGGTGCTTAAAGACCTTAAAATATCAATTCAGTGAGACATACTTAAGATAGTCAAAGCAATAGAAGATACTCATCTTTCCATTTTCATTCTTCAGCATACACGTAACTAAACTTTGTGAAAGGCGGAAATTTGGCACCAGTAGTTTTGACCCGGTAGTTTTGCCACCCCAAAATGGAGCGAACGGAAATTTTGGCACCATTGAAATTGAAGTACATAAAAATGAGAAAAAACTCCTTAAGTGCAGCTTTGCCATCATATTTACTTTCTCTAGACAACACACATCTTTCCTTGATGACCTTGTCTGGCTCAAGAGTACTTGACTTGAGACTGGAGCCGCGGTGATTGAGTTGGTAGAGCGCTCATCTCTGGTGCTATAGGTCCTCGGATCGATCCCTACTCATGCCGTGTGGGGTTTTTGGTGGACAAACACAGTGTGCATGGGTTTTCTCGGAGTTCTCCGGTAGTGTTGCCACGAGACGAGACAGGCTTCTTGGAATTCGAGAAGAAACGTCTCGAAAAATGCAATTAGAGTTATTTAATTTGTTTAAAAATTTAACTCGGAATAAAATATTTACCTTGCAAATCTATACCAGCGTTTATTACTTCTAATGAGGGCTAACCTACAAAGAACAGGGAATACCTAAAGTTATTTTTAATGATCCTTACAAACAGATTTAGTTCCCGATTTCCAATTAATTAAAGCGTAATTATTTTATTTTGTGATAGCGCTCCAGATTCAAGTACTATACTAGAACATTGATCGAGATATCTATGTATAAGAATCGTATGCTATAGAAGCACACTGCACAAGTTCTCTTAATGGCACGGTTTCAGTAATTAACCGTTGGGTCATGGTCTTTCTCGTTCTGAACAAAGATAGAAACGTGTCAGCCTTTCGCTGTGCTGAGTTTTGAAAGGAGTTTTTTTTTCCCTTATGATGTTATTCGAACCTAAGCCGTTTTTGAAAGAGTCACATAGGCTTATTTGTTGAACTGGCGCCAGAGATTGTAAAAGAAAAAAACATTTCAGAAGAAGTGGGGAGGACTTAGCTTTGGAATTTACCGACCGTATTAAGAAATATTCGTCTCTTAGTAATTCACAGCGTGCGGTGTAATTCACTACTGGTTCAGACGAAATTAAGCAACCGTTCTAGAAAGACTGTGATCGTGCTGTGTAAAATATAAAGGCTCTTATCAACGTTTGCGTGTATAGCCCAATTGTATTGATTGTATACCGTAGTGCCGGGGATGGTGACACCTAATTGCGGTACTGTGGCCAATGCAGTCACATCGAAATTTGCTTGTTGTGCAAACAGTACTTGACATTAGAGTCTTCGACGTACTTATGAGCACCTTATGTTCGCATATTCGAGCTGGTACAACAAATTTCGAGGTTTCAGAATAAAAAAAATGCAGTTCATAGTTGAGGAGCCTTAGGTCCTTAACAGCAAAGAAATATCTTGTAAGCAGTTTGTCCTTGTGAACTTAACTGAATTTATTTTTAAGGCAAGTTTGCCCTAAGCCGAGTGGATGATGATGATAGAATTAGTGGAATAAAGGAAGTGGGGGGATACGGGAAAACCCTGAGAAAATACAGACACTCGATGTTTGTCCACCACAGAGCCCACATAGAACTAATCGGGATCGAACAGAAGACCACACACACCAGAGGTGAGTGCTCTCCGACTAAGCCATCGCAACACATCCTTGTCTTGTGTAGCCTGGGCAGCGTAGTCAGCCAAATTGTCGCAGGGGACCTCGTATTTGCTTAGGGGCACCTGTAATTATCCAAAATAGTTCAACGTTTATTCAAGTAAGGCTTAGAACATTGTGCATCTGAAATCGTCCAGCTTGCTTGCTCGAGCCCTTTGAAAAATTCCTGATATAAGAATATTTCAAAATGAGTATTATTTTATTTTTATACCAACCGATTGATTTATTGTGGCCATTTTTGTATTGCGTCGCATACCAAAATTTGTGTTAGCAGATTTTTACGGAAAATGTAATATCTGCGGACTGGTATATCATATTTTATACAAACAAAAACCATTCTTTCCTATAACATCTGTTTTATAACTTTTGTCCTTTGCATGAAAAACTTAAAACATAATCAAACTGGTCAAAATGGCATCCAAGCGTGATTGTCGAAATAGAAACAATTTCAGTTTTTGAGGGCGCTTTTCGCCGGAACTGATTCAATATTAAAGTTGATTTCTTGTACTCTATTACATATCAAGGCATATTCAAGGAATACAGTACATGAAGGCTGATATATTCTTTCTTAGTATTTTATGCATTTTTGAAAATCTAAAAAATCACATTTTATGCATGTGAAGGCCTAACGTGGTGGGACAAAAAATAAAAATCTAATTTCTCCAGATTCTCCATTTGCCAGAAAGAAAGTACGTAAAACTTTGAACTTTTGACATTTGAGTTTGAAGCGAGTTGCAAATTTTCAGTTTGTTGAAGGATGCTTGTGCACGGGTTGGTAGGAACTTTGAAGATCCTACTCTGATGGGAGACCGGATAAAAATCTAATTATTCCACAATTTATACACTTATGTCAGGAGCAACTACATTAGAAATTTATACTTTGTTATTTGAGTTTGAAGGGATTTAAAGATTTGCAAATTGGAGATGAATAATGATCGTGCGTAACTCGTTCAAAGGATGGTTCTGAAAAGAAGCAATCTATATTACTGCCAGAATTACGATTTTACTGCTGTAGTGGTAATTGAAATGGTTAAATATTAATAAATGCAGACAGCTGAATAAGCGCTATCCACACACATAGAAAGGTGGTAACATTTTGCCAAAGACTTGGTTGCATAATGTAATGAAAAATGATCATGCGGAGCAGCCATGTTACCAACTGAACACTGGATATATGTATAAAAAAAGCTATTTTCTTGGACACTCTGGTGGGAATACAACATTAACCAAAGCGCGTAGGAGCATTATACACACCCAATTTGCACCAAATTTGTAGTTCCCTTCAAATTCGAATATCAGAGTTCAAATTTTTACCGTAGTTTAGTCGTGACGTAAATGTAAACGTGCGAAGAAATCAGAATTTTATATTTTGTTCTAGCAGAGATATTGGGCATGTACGATTTTTTGGATTTTCAAAAATTCATAAAAGAATCACGAAGCATATATCAATCAACCTTCAAGATAATTTGATACCGGTATGTTAATAGTGCACGAAAAATCAACTTTGATATTCAATCTCTTCCGGGCGGAAAAGAGTTCTGAAAAATGGAAGTTTCTATTTCAACAATCATATTTGGATACCATTTGACCAGCTTCATTACGTTTTAGGTTTTTCCATGCAGAGGACTAAAATTATCAAGCGGATTTTAAAGGAGAGAATATTTTTTGTTTGAATGTCGTATGATAAACGAGTTTTCCTTAAACGTCTGCTAACACAAATGTTAGTATGTGCCGCAATACAAAAATGACTTCCATTAATTACTAGAGTGATATAAAAATAAAATAATACATGTTTTGAACTATTTTTATATAAGGGATATAAATATTTTAAACATATTTTTTTCAAAGGGGTCGAGCAACTAAACTGGACGATTTCACATGAGCTGACACAAAGGTATCTTGTACGAAGTGCCCGAAACAGTATAATCCCAATTTCCATTTAGGGGTCCCGGCCCCCACTGTGTCCCCGTAGCTACACCCCTGAGTCTGGGTAATGAGTTTGTTGTACCTTGGTCAGTGTGGTGCAACATGATATGCATATTACTTTTGTTAACATGATATGCTTCAATATTTAACGAGACGAGACAGGACACGGTT
This sequence comes from Lepisma saccharinum, assembly GCA_022664845.1. Taxonomy (NCBI): domain Eukaryota; kingdom Metazoa; phylum Arthropoda; class Insecta; order Zygentoma; family Lepismatidae; genus Lepisma; species Lepisma saccharinum. Next base: position 19,066 of record JAGDQP010016770.1, read on the forward strand.
TGCATGAGAAGAGACAGCCTGAAGTCTCGTCTCGTGGCAACACTATTCTCAGGTTTCCTCCCACGTTCTTCATTCCACCAATTCATCCCATCACCAACCATATGCCCTGATCCATAGTTGCCGAAAGGCCTTAAAATAAATTCAGTTCGACTTAAGGGAGACCTCCATAGCCAACCTGCTACAGGATGTAACTGAACCATTTGCACTTTACCATACATACCCTTCCTCGCATACCATACGAACGTATCTGTTCCTTTGACCATAAGACTATAAGGAAGTCATGATGCGCTGAAGACTCAACGAATGCTAATTGGTACTTACTGGCGTAGATAAGTCGTTTTCAAATGATGAAATTATCTCTCACTTCAAGCGTTTCGAGAGCTAATGCTGCTGTCATGATGACAGAAAGGAAAAAGCGCGTAGATCTTTTGTAGGAAGAATAGAAGGAAGTGAAATAAAGCTTAAGAATACAAGGAAAAAAGAAAAAATGGTATTTAACGTGTCTATAAGTCCATGGTACGTTAAGTACTAGTGCTTCCCCCCTTCTTTTCTTAAGCTTTATCTCACTTCCTTCTATTCTCATTGCAACAAATATCTAGTTTTATTCTGTGACCATGAGAACAGCATTAGAACTCGAAACGTTAGAAGTGAGAGATAGTTTCATCATTTGAAGACTACCGTCATCAGGGGTGAAGTCGATCGTTACTAAATGTTGTGATTTTGCACTCCAACTACAGCGTGGCTACCAGCGAGGGACCTATGTGCCGAGTATCACAGGAAATTCTATCTAACTTCCTGTGAAGCTCCAGTCTTATGACTCAGTACCATACTAACCTTCAGGTAGTCCAGACATTTCTTAGACTAGCACAGCTCATCGTGGCTGCGTCACCTGAAACCGACAGATCCTTTTCTTCTTGCCCTAAAATAGTCTATCGCAGATCAATGTAAACACGATCCTGACCAGCGTTGGATTCACATAGGTCCCTCTCATCAATCTGGTATATTGAAAGTGTTCCGCTGCAGAACCTGTCCTTTTTTTTTATCCCAGTCTAATTTTCTACCATTTCATCGCTCACAAGACAGTCTCGTTCTGACAGTTCTCCAACCTTATTTACCTCTCCTGTATCCTCTGTCTCGCTTTCTACTTTAGCTTTCTTATTCGTTATCGTTACTCCTTCAATTCACAATTGCCTCATCTCTCTCTCTACTTCAAAACACTTCATATCACAGCTGTACTTTTTTAACGGACCTCCGTGTTAGTATTCGGAACATTCTCAATCCTAAATCACCTACCACAGTATAGATATACGAGCATACTCTGTTTTGTCCCCCCAACCATGAACATTGCCTTAACTAACTGTATGTAACTTTCCTGCGCACTTGCTTGTGTTCTTTTGCCTTTCTTCTTTCTTCCCTGATAGCTTTTTCACTAAATTTTCTTTCTTAAGAAATATCATTGACATTTCCTTTACTTCCTGTTTTGCATATTGTTTTCTACTGGTACTTCATTTTGTTTTATTATTTACCAACTCTTTCTTTATCCTTATCGTAAGAAGTGGCGGATTCAGAATTTTCTTGCTGAGGGAGGGAGACAGAAAATAGACCAGGAACATTTTCCGCTAAGTGAATATTTAAGTACCGTAAACACTGGCTACTTGAGCCCTCAGGTCCTACTTAAGCCCATGAGCTCGCAATTAAACTACGGAGAACAAAAGACGTTCACGTAGTTAGACGTTTTACTGGTATGGGACCATTCCCTAGAACTGGAGCAGTTAATGATGCAGAAGCTCCACCAGAGTGTGTTGTTTCGTACGAAATGTTTTTTCATTTCTTCCAACCGTGCATCATCTGTGCACAGGAGTTGCATGGCCTTAGAAATCAGATAAGTGCGTTTGTAATGAATTCCTCCACAAACTAATTCCCAACTTATCATTTTGTTGTGTTGAAAATATATTATTTTAAAATATTCGTTGTACACAACTTCTGAACCGAACCTATAAAAAGCTTATTACTTGAGCCCAGACTGACTGGGCTTGCATCCAGATTTAGCATGGACTCAAGAGGCATGTAAATAGTTTGTATTGTATTGAAGTTCTTATAAGAATAATGCATGGTATGTTATGGTCAGGGACGTATTTATGGGTGGGTCCGAATCCCCCCAAAAAGGCAGAATTGTGTGTAAAAGGAATATAATTTTAGGCGTAATGATGGGATTTTTTTATACATTGTACACGCAAACACCGTTTAGACCCAACCCATCTTCATTCCTAAAAACTTCGGACTCTATCTGGAATAAATTGCTGGATACGTGCCTGTCTATGCTTTAATATTCAATTTCAATCGCCTTGTAATTTGAGGCTTAAAGTATTAAAATATGGGGCGGTTCTGTGAAATACCACAGAATGTTGATAGATATCCCTGATTTGACAAAATACTGCACTCCAATGTAAAATGTGTAGCGTTTGTCTAAGTGCCAGTTTCTTTCAGTCGTAACAGACGTTTCGTTGTCTGCAACATCGCTTAATTTAGTCCTGACGCTTGTTTTCTCAACCTTGTTTGCTACCAGAAAAGAAAGACCTTTTCTACTGACTTTTGTATTAACACAATCAGGATTTGCACCTTTTGTACAAGGACAAGTCCATTATTGAAGAACCTAATTCTTACTTGGTCCCAGATCATTTTGTTATGGACTGTGAAAGGAACGAAGAACAAGATGGGGGCAACTTGAGCCTAGTATATAAATATTAGACGGATCAGAGAATTTACATTTTCTTGTTTCATCAACCAACATTAATTTACATTTCAGCAAATAGCCGTCCAGTATCAAATTTGAATTATTTCATTACTTTCATTTTCACAATTGTAACAAATATCGAAAAGTTTGCGCTCAAGTAACCCATGTTTACGGTACGGTGTAAATTTATCGTAAGTCCCCTCCAATTGTTAAGTTTTATCATGAAATATGAAACGTGTATCCCCAAAAATTAATATTTCTAGATACATTAGATTTGTCTGAAAACAAATCGAACCATTCTCTGAAATAAATTGTTGAAAGAATGGTATAAAAAACAAAATAATTTCCTTTGAGGGGGAGAGGGGCACCTCTATGGATCTCCCACTGTCTTTAAGAAGAACTCTTAACAACTTTCGTTGCCTATCTTGCTGCTCACTCCTGTCGCATTTCTCAGTTTTCTTTCGTCTACTTAAGTTATTTTCCCGCCGTGACGATTTGGGTTCTCTGTTAAGGAGCTTTCAGTGTCGCAGCTACTCTTTTCTGTCTTTGATATAAACATATCGTTATGATCTTAGTGGTTGTTAGTTCAATTATCCGTAATGACGTAGTAGCACGTATGTTCGGATAGATCTTAGGTACGGTCCTTCGGACGCTAGAATCGATGTTTTAGTAGTTACATAATAAGAGCAAGGACACTTGTAAAATTTTATCCGACACCAATTTTATTACAGAAGTTCCATTAAATATGTGGTATGCCAAAGACTTTACAGTTACTAAAATAAGGGCCTGCTAGAACTTGAGTTTGCAATGAATTATCGGTGGTTCCCCTCTTTATGTAGTGAATTAAACGAGTAGGTCTTTTCGGAGTGGATATTGATGCAAAGAGGACTCTAACTCCAGACCAAGTTAGATAAGATGGGTGTACCGACTCCAGACGAAGTCCGAGAGGAAGAGGTGACCACTAGTCGAGATGAGTTAGTGATACTCTGTAGGCTCCTGATGGGCCTTTTATAATCCTTTCTGGTAGGCATGATTACATCACTTCCAAGCTTCACCGCGTGGAGTCGGCGTCGTCTGCTTCTTAAACTGATTACCTCAGTCCTCTCTGTTTATGTGGATTGTTTATTATGATTTGTGTTGGCACACTGACCTAGTAATCCACTTCCCATTACAATATTTTCCACGATTTCTGCTTGTGTGTGAAGCTGTACACCTGTCTGTGTGTCCTCAACATTCTTATTTTATCCTTTGTGTATATGAAGTACAAGAACAGGCCGAATAGGCAGTAGAAAAGGTAAAACTGAATAAAAAAGAGTAAGTACTTCATTTTGTGTACACTCATGTAAATTATTACAAAACAATATTAAAACTGACTATGCGCTACGATGTACTTCCTCATGTTTAGTAGTGTGACGTGTTGTAAGAACTGCCAAGAGAAGGAATCCAAGGCGGCTCACGTCCACGTCAAAGACAATAGACAAATTCGTTGCGTGGCCGACTAATGCAAGGTTTCATGTGTCAAAAAGTGAGATGGGTGTAGAGTCAATGAGAATAAAAAAAGTAGTCAGGAAAGGAAAACCAATCCGAGACAGCGGAAATTATTATATTATCAAGATATAGGGTACAGATAGTGAGATGGTAAAAATAACGGGTAAGGCGTTAAGGGAAATTAGTTAGAGGCGAAGTAAGGGGAACGTGGATGGTAGAAAAATGGGATAAAATGTTATTGCAGGTTTAGACCTGATTCCAGTTTTGCTCTCAAGCCCTGAATGAATGCTCCTTCTTAAAGACGCTGTATGGATGTGTTTATGATAGGGAGGACATGGATCATGGCAACACGGAAACTTGCATGAAAGACAGTGTTCTGCTGCTGCGGGTGTGCGGGAACTGGGGCATCAGGTTTGTTAGTTAAGGAAAAGGTGACGGTGATTAGTGACACATAGATTCAAGGAACCATCTGTTTCTGCTACATATAGTGCAGGGTTGATTGTGCGGGTCAAAGCTGGCCTACAACACATTTGCCTATTGTCTTTGATGTTGACATCCGCCACCTTAGCAGCTTATTCAAACTTGTGAATGTACTTTCATCCTACTACTGAAGATGAGTAACTGCCTCGAAATATATATTTTGATAAATCATTTATATTTTCCTGTATGTTTAAGTTAGGTTGTGTCTATCGCAACGATGCTTTTTGTCATTGGTTTAACTTATTAATTCCCAATTTAATTTGCTACAGCAATGACGGAATACTCACGCAACCGCTAGAAGCTAGTAAGTTAAAGGAAAGACAGAAAGCCGTCGTTTACGGAGACTTTCGCGTTTCCTTAAACAAATGTTGGTGTGTAAGTTCTGCCTTGTTTGTAGGAAACCAGTCTTATTATTATCTACGATGGATGATAATCAGCGTCAAAGCAAAATTTCCTCCTCAACAGAATTTCTGGATAAATTAAAGTTTTTCAGATCAAAATCCGAGATTATGTAAAGGTTGTTGATGGTATATCCAAATCTACTATTATTGATTTTATTTTATTTTAGCCAATAAATACCTTAGTATTGGGTAGCGTATATATCTAATCCGCCCAGAAACTTCTAATCTCATATTTAATATCAAGAAAGTTATAACTCAAAACATACGAACCAGTTATTATGACGGTAATTCTTTACGGTTACGAAAGTTAAGACACATGAACATAAATTGTGCGTGTTTGAAAATAAAGTTTTAATAATAATTTACGGGACTCGCTGAACGCAGGTGGCTACAAAATGAACTGCACGATTCACCCGATATTGTAAGAATCATGAAATCACGACAGCTAGGATAGGCAAATCACGTAGTTCGGACGGAGAAAAATGAATATTGTATTCCATATTCTGTAGGGGTTGGTAGTCCGGAAGGAAAGAGACCGTTGAGAAGACCGATACGTCGTTGAGATGAAAATATTAGAGGTGATCTGTAAGAGGTTTGTATTCGTGATGAAAACTAGCTTCAACTTGCCCAGGACAGAGTCCGATAGTGGACTTCGTTACTGGTATGGAAATGAGAGGGTAGCGATGACTCAAGGGTAGGGCGAGGTGCGTGTCCACCTTATTTGGACCCCTCCACGTATCATGTGGCCTTTGTGGTGCACAAACACCGTGTGCGTGGGTCTTCCTATTGTTCTCCCGTTTCATCCCACGTCATTCTACAAATTCTTCAATCATCATATTCGGACTGAACCAAATTTGCCTAAAGCCTTAAACAACGTTCGGATGGTGTGACGATAGACTTGGAAGTTCCGTAAGCCATAGTGTTAGCTAATGAGGAAATCAGTAATTCTTTATATTAGATGCTTTTGTTTTTGGCTTTAGAAAAACTACTTGAAATATCATTACGTTGTTTCGGAAGGGTAGAATGCAGAATGTGATGTAAAATCAAGACGTAATGTGAGTGCAAGGACACACGCAAACGCCCTTCTATATGGAGACATTCCACTCATATCAGCTTTTGATTGTTCAGCACATTCTGTATTCTATGCATCTGAAATTATTAAAACAACAATTTAAATATATTCAGCTCCATATAGTGCAAGTGGTTAATGTAGAAAATTGGCAGAGTAAAGATTATGACGTAACTTCTTCCGTGTATAATACTATTCACACTATCTCCGTCCTTATACAAGAACAACGAAATGTTCTAAATGTTAGCCATAAGTTAGAGACGTTCCCAACACCGTTCTCTTATGTACTGCTCGGGAATCTGGAAATTCTGGATTGAGTATAGTTTGCTACTGACAGTGATTTGAACATTCCAAATTGACTAAGTTGGTTTGCAGTGATTCAAAATTGTTTTTGTTTTTTTAGTTCACTCACTTCAGGTTAGGTTAGTTTACGTTAGAGGTATTAAACTTATTGCTTGCGTAAAGGAAGCTCGAACTACACTCATTCCGTTATGATTATTATTTTCACAGTAAGAACGGTACATAAAAATGTCCATTTGTAGCGAAAAATTACCATACTTTGTGTCGACGCCAGGTTCCGAGGGCCAGGGGTCGTTTGCATTTTTAAGTGAAATGCATGAGAATATGCCTCGTGCTCCAAAGTAGCAAATGGTTTAAGTAAATTAATTCAAAACTAATCACTTAAAATTATTAACATTTCATAATTGACTCTATGAATTAACGACAATGTTTTATTACAAGCAGTTGTAATGACCTTTATTTATTAATAGTGCTCTTTTAGAAGTTTAACAATACATTATTTTTATACCCATCTATCCATCCCTCCACCCCTCGTAGAAGTAAATGATTGATATCCCACCATCTCATGATATTAATTTTGCACCATTACCAGCATTACACAGATCGCTTTGGTCTATATCTGCGTGGTCAATCCGTCTATGAAGTTAAGCTGTGAGTTTAGTTAGTTAAATAAAACACCGACAGAAAACCATCGTTGCGCTAGACACAGCCTTTAAGTTATAGATTATTATATGCAGGCGTAACAAGCCATCGGGGAAACCTTCGGGATGTGAGTCCGTATATTGAAACAAGGAAAAATTTAAATGAACGAAGTGGAAATTCCGCCGCGTTTTAGAGATACAGGATGTCAAAAGTGGCGGGACATCGGATGGCGGAAAAACAAATTTTAGGACGTCATAGCTTTAAAACCACGAACAGTAGAGCTGAGGCGGTATGTTACCGTCAGAGACTTCAAATTTGCGCGAACCAGCAATTCATGTTCCGCAAAGGAATTCTCAGAAATTCTCTGAAGTAAAGATGGGTAGCAATGATCATGAATGCGATGGCTTTCTACCACGAAACAATAATTCGTTTGCACCAAGCCAATATCTCAAGGAGATTCCATACGCTGAACGATTTTATATAAAAAAAATAACAATAAGGAGTACGAATTGCATACTTTAATCGAACGTTTCATTTATTTGTTATCAAAGAGATTGAATGCATTGCCCGGTTAGATGCTGGTGGTAGCGAATGCCATCTGTACTCACGCGGAAAGTTCTTTAATTCCTATTCATTCCAATCTACTTTTGCTTCAAAAAATTTCTGGGAATCCCCTAATCTCGAAGCGACCTTATCCTGACAGCCGAGATACGCTGCTTCAATTCGGGCCATTCCGCTCACATTATATAGTCCCTCGCATTACACACTAAAAACATGACCTAGAAGATCTGTTCAAATAGACAACTAAGTGCAAGTATTTAAAAACGTCAATACAGTAACAATACTTAACATGGATGCTAATAGATTTAACAGTTATGAGAGTGACGTCACGGGTAGGGAACTGGAAAGAGAGAAAGAAAGAGACGAATGAACAACAAGGAACTCAGATGCGAGTCTCTTGAAAGTGTTGCCAGCGTTGAAACTTGCAAGATTGAAAAGCCTGTCAGAAAGAAACGAACAATAAAATAATTTGGATGTTCAAATAGTTACCAAGAATTCCGAGTGCATGGGTAACATAAAAAACAATTCAAGTGCAAAGAAGATGAGGATTTGAAACAGCAAACTACAAAGTCAGTGGAGCAAGTTGAAAAGTGCCAACAGACTCCCACGAACCAAGAAGTAAGAATCACAACAATTGCGTTTATTAATTTTTTCCAGAGGAGACAGACTGTTGATTTCTGTGAAACAATCGGAAAATTAATCATACAGTAGAGCATCGAAATCGGTTATCCGGACATTTCCGAGGCATAAATAAAGAATGAAGAAATAAGCCATTTGAAACTTCAGCATTATTTATACACTGTATATTATGATGGTTCAATCCCAAGTTTCTTTAATACGTACTCTGTGCAATGTGTTCCTACTGATTTTCGTTTATAAATACAATATAGTTTATTTTAGTACTTTAACAGTGCTGCTTTATTAATGTCTGTTTGTTTGTCTCCGCTGTGTTTTCCTCTATGTGAGAGAGGGGGTCAGCACATTCCACAGGTTTTGGTTTTGGCAGATGTTTACGTTCGGATGAACTTCCTGACACCACCTCGCACCAGCAGTACGGGCATGGGCAATCGAAACGTTACTATGATCGAACCTGGGACCCCTTGCAGAAAGGCGAGTACGGTAATCACATGGATACGTAGAAGCTCTTTTATTACTCTAAACAAAATTAAAACCAAACTTATATTAGAGATTACGAGATTGGATAGGTAAGTAGATTTTGTTGTGAATGAATTTATTTTTAATGCCTTTAGGCAACTTTGGCTCAGATATATAATGAAGTGAACGGAAGGAATAAGAGGAAGGATGAAGTATTGGAATGCAGGAAAGTGTCATACGGTTAAGGCCAGGTTCATCATTGACTGAAAGGATACCTCTGTATGCATCTGCTACCATCCCTTCCTAACTGTGGCAGGTGAATTAGGATTGAGAATTTTCAAGTTACTGACACGAGAAGTTTCGCCAAATGTGCGACCGTGATGTGTAATGTGTTCTGGTATGAGATAAAGTAGTTGAGATTTGGAGGTGTCACGATGCTCGTTGATTCGGATGGTTAGTTATGCTAGATTACTCCAACGTAGAAAGAGGAACAAAGCCGTTGAGCGAGTTATGGCTTCGCACTGGGTTGAAAACCAGCGGCCCTACGGTCGTGATATAGGTTTTTCCAAGGCTTTCCGCAATCGCACTAGACAAATGCCGAGATGGTACCTTCAGCATATCCCCTGCCTGACTCGTTCCTACATCATTTCCCTTACCCTATTCCGGACTGAGCCATAGATGTCCCTCCGCCTGAGCCTTAGATGCCGAAAGGGCATAACTAAAACTCAATTCAATTCATAGATGTTCACCGAATAAATCCCATAAGTGAATTCAATTAATTTTTCGAGTACATCAGATGATATACCGTATCTAAAATTCTAGATCTGATGATGTTTGAGTGATCTGATTCCTCTCTTTCAGTACAAGAACAATTTCAACCCTTTGAATGTAACAAGGGTTTAGTAGAGTCTGACCAATAGTATGAGGCTCTTTGTTCTTAGCAATAAGATAGGCCACTCTGTACGACGCTTCAGGCAGTGACTTTTGTGTAGATAAGGAACCTTACTTGGGTAACGTATCAGGTGAGTTGAATCGAGCTCTCTTCCATGTAAGTGACAACATATACGTAACTCCCCAGGGAGTATTTTAGTGGAATGTTGCTGGAGATGGCATACCCCAGATTATGACTGTAAAGAATTTTTGCGCACAAGAAACACTCTTTCAATTCCATCATGGCTAACGTAGCCTACATTTGGTATATTCATTAGTGTACTATTAAAACAGTCTCACGAAAAGACCCAGAATTATAATGTATAATATCATAGTAACGGAGTTAATAATGAAACCGCTTCCAGGATTGAAGGGGAAAAACAAATGATTAACTCCCCTAACAATAATTGATGTTGGAAAAACTCATTGATGTGGTCGTTCAGGCTTCCAATCCAACAAAGCAGTTACAGCATGATCCAGAGTAGCTTCGTCGATATGGTACCAATCCTGGGATATTGCTAAACAGGACCTAATTCTACGCCGAGACCCTACCCCGATTCTCATCCGTATGCCTTGGTAACGAGTCTACGCTTTTGTGTGAACTAACTGGAGAGCCATCGTGACGGTGACTGCTTCCTCCACCAAGAGAGCTAATTACCGTGAGAAGTATATCCTAACACTTCCTTTAAACATTAACTGGGTGGGAGATTCTTGGTAGTAGAAACATTGGTTTGGTATGAAACATCGTTAACGGCATTTAGTCGCTTAGAGGCAGCAACATGTCTGTTCCTGAGAGCTAGAAGCGTGTAAGTCCAATTTTGGCAAAAATATGATAAATACAGTTCTGTATAGCATTCAAAAGGCCTTGGATAATATTTATTAGATTCTTGTTGTAAACGTGTTAATAATTTTTGTAAGTAAGTCTGTTATATACTGTAGTTTGCTCATTTAGTTTCTAGATGAAGCATTTTTTTGTGTGTTTTGGAAAACAAAGCTTGTGACTTACGCACTTTTAACCCTCAGGTACAGAATTATCTAGCACTAGCGCGAATATTTGTCAAAGGAACAGAGTCTCCTTTTAAGTAATAGAAATTTGTTTTAGACACAAATCATTAATATTCCGTAAGTCAAATGCTTGAAAATTTCAATTACCTGTTCGTTTCTGTTGTATCTTACTTGTATTTATGTGTTGTGACCTATCGTAGATGAGGTTAGGGAAACTCTCCTTGACCTATACAGTGTTAGCAGCATTTAATTTTCCCTTCCAAATAATCGAGAATTATTATTTGATGAACGAAATATTATTATTTTTTCTTCATAGGAGTTCTAATTCAATTAAAAACCATTTGAATTCTACTCTGAGGAAGAAGAAAGTACAAAACTGAGGACAAGACATTCTAGGAATATCAGAGGAGCCAAGTTTAGGATCAAATAAATACATCCAAGAGTCAACCTTTGGATATAATTACGAATAATTTTCAGATATCGGAAAACAAGCCAATTCTCATCGTCTCATATTTAGTAGTCCATAAAATCTGAAGAAGTGGATTTATCTCCTCAAGCAATAATGTCTGAAGATAATTCATTGGTAAGTTCAGGTAACATGCTAAGAGCTCATATTCTGTGTACTATAGTAGTTGAGGGGGAGAGGTTAGTCACCTAAATTATCTTTCCATGATGGATGAAGATGATTTATGACATTATGACTTTTCACACTATTAGGTTTTGCATGTCAGTTTTCCCCAATGAAAACCTAAAAAAAAATCACTTCAGTTTTCTATGAGGTACTGTTAGAACATCTGTTTCCGGTGTAGTACGGTGTTCTAATTGGTCTGATTGTGCCATGTGACGTCATGGGATACGTTCTTAGGAGACGTAGTAAGAAGAAGAAGAAAGAATTTTGAGTTAACAGACAGAAAAGAAAACATAATAATAGATCTACTATCGCACAGACCGCTACAAAAACTAGCAGTTTTCTATCACGGTTGCACAAAGAAACAGACTATCTTTTTCAGTGTATACTCCATTCGAAAATTATAATTTCCTGTAAATCCGGTAAATTTACTCGAAGGCAATGGACACAACCCAAAGAAATTTTTGTTTTAAGTGTTATTTACGCTACATTCCAAAACACAAAATAAACTTAGTTAATGAGGCTTGTATTTTAAATATTGTATACGCTCTCGCGCAGACGCCGAGATTTGCGAAAATTGTTAGAGAGGGGTCGCATGACTGAAGCAGACAACTTGAAACTTAAAAATGAAAAAAAAAAAAAAATGTGAATCCTTCATTTACACTTCATGGTCAATTAATACGTGTTAGAATATAAGTCTACACGTATTTCGTCTACTTAACTACCTAGTTTCACATATATAAATATTAAATAACAATTAACATAATGCAGAAAATAAGGATTGTTCAGATGTCAATCTTCCTATTAATATTTGTCTAATACATGCTTTGCTTGAAACAACGGAAGAAAATACAACCATTAGCACTGAAAACCGGTCAATACGGAGACCTGATAGTGTGAACGCGTGGATTGCGGCGTACAGAGAGTCTGATGGTCTAATCTACTGATGCGATTGCTGTTAGATTTTCTCTGATGCAAATATGAACCTGACAGTGTGAACAGCACCATTTATATGAGTGCTCGACTACCCATCAGAGAAAGTATCTGACAGGCAAACCTTGAAGGTGTCAAAGCGATGTAAAGAAAATGCATGACGAAGATAGAGCATACCATCATCAACAATAATACTTAATTACGTGAGAAATGAAATGAACTGAAGAGTAAAAATTACGTCAAAGTTACATAAAATCATATAGTTAGATAATCGGAATCTCTCAGACTCACATTTTCTATATCGGTCGGTGTTTCCTTTAAAATTTATTTTAGTCGGCTAAGCTTCTGCGTGTTACAGTATTCCATGATTACGATAGAAATTAGGGTTATGAGTAGATTCTTTTTATTGTGCGTGTTTATTGTTGGCTGGCCATTGAAAAGAAAACATACTTTTAATCTTAATAATTTGTATTGTGGCCATGAGCAATTTGCCTTTGAAATAAAATTTTATCCACAATAAATAAATAAGTAAAAAGTTGCTTTCATTTTAATACTTCAGCTGCAATTTCTTTAGTTTGAGTAATATGGATATCCAAACAAGTTATAGTCTCTAAATACCAAGCAGTAGAAATCCCGAATTTTCTCCCAGCATTCACTAAATTGTGAACGGTGTATCGAGAGCAAATGCATCTTAAAGTTTGTACTTTTCTAACTGCAGATCTGAGAGTATAGTTGGCCACTAATGTTCAATTCAGGAGTTGTATATTTGTTAGCAAAATTCCTTCCACAGATTTACGTCATTAGTTTAACAATTTTCACGATATTCTAAAAAGAGCTGATATAAAATTCTGTAAGCCCGTTAAAAACGTATTGTTTTAATATGGTTGTATTGTTTTTTTTTAAAGGGCTTCAAAACACTTTACAAATCGTACTGAAGCAGTGCTACATAATATCAAGTATGCTCAGTTAAAACTTTCCAACCGTATTGTTCCTTGAGAGTAGAATGTCTAGTTGTGTGATGCGAGACAAGTGTTTTCGGGTGGCGGATGAATAGAACGTTCTCTTTTGTGCACGTTGTCGCAGGTAGAAAGAGTTTAGATTCCGTTGAACGGAGTCGTTCGGAATCAATTAAAAAAGAGTAAGTAAGTCCTGACCTTAAACCTAAGATACCGAGCGGCCGTAACTCAGTGATATAGCGTTGGCTTAGCAGTCATAACGTTCTCGGATCGATCCCAGCGGCCGACGATCCTGACTGAGGTTTTTCCTTAATCACACCAAGCAAATCCTGTATTGCATCTACAAAATAGGCCCTACATTCCAAACTCTTCTCCCCCATTTCATCTCTTTTTAATCCTTAGATGCCTAAAGGCTATAAAAAACTCAAACATGTGAAGTTCACAGTACAGCAGTCGAGTTACAGAATTTTGATCGGATGTAGCGAAAAACAGTGGAAATGTGTCAAAAAAGTAACGAGAATTTTATGGCCATGTTTGAGGATCATATGCTTAACTTTGAATTTATCTTCCTTAGCCAAGCTTATTAATATCTTCCTGTAAATGCGTGGGTTGCTAAGAGCAAGTAAATGATAATCTTTCTTTGCATGGTGACATTACGTTTACAAACATGTAACTACCTAATCTACTGCAGGTATGATTTCCTAGACAAGTTCGTTGCAAATTCTCCGAAGTTTGCTTCATTATGCGGGATGTCTCAACAATTATTGACCTTGAAATATATTCCAGCAAGAGATATAGTTTCTAATTCTATACAATGGTTAATATGCAGGAAGTAATTACATAGGCTGTTTATTATCAGGTACGACCCGAAGGACCATTCTTCCTTCCAAGCCCAATGCCATATTTAAAAAAAAAAAATCACTTCAAAATGCATTTTTCTTTTGTGTTTGGAACATGTATTTGAATTTATTTATGGCCTTTAGGCATCAGTGGCTCCGATCGGAATAGGGTAGTGGAGAGAATGCGGAAGAAGTCAGCCAGAATCTAAGTTGAAGATACCTTCCCGGCATTTGCCTGGTGCGACTGAAAATATGGTCGGTCGCTTTTACCAAAGACCTAATACAAAGCCAACGCTCTACCAACAGAGCTACGGCCTCTACATTGTTTGGAAAATGCTGACAAAATTTACTGTCAAAAGATCGCGGAATTACGTTCATTGTTATGGATGCATGAAATATTGAGCTCAAGCAGGAAAAAACCAGTAGACGTAGTTCATTTGGGAGACTGTTTGGTTTGTAATCCGAAGGTCCTGGAAACGATCCCAATGGACGCCCATCGCGACTGAGGTTTTTCAAAGGTTTTTCTCAGTCGTACTACACATGCTCGCTTTAAAACTAGGCCGAAACCAACTTTCCTCAAACACCCTTCTCTATTCTATCCCGTTCTGAGCCAAAGTAGCCTGAAGGCCATAAATAAATACAAGGAAAATCGAACAGATGTAATTATTACCAATACTATATACAGATATATTTTGTGCCTATCTAAAAGTATTTGATTACCAATCTAGAAAGTGAATGATCAGTGATTCAGTGGCGATACTAATGGAAGCGTGATAGTAAGTTGTTCTCAGGTGGCGGATGATGAACTACAACACAGGGAAATTTTTATATAATTCAGGCATTTTTTTGAGTATGCTGACTGGTCTCTCTACCTAGCTAAATGGAAAGACAAAATGAACAAGTGCTTAAATCATGATCGTCCATTTTCTTATTCGAATTGTAAGAGTTTACTGATAAGCAAATTTAGCCGGCCGTACGGTCTGCGGCGGTAGGCCAACGGCCCGAATGTCCCGGGTTCGAGTCCCGGCAGGGGCATGGGTGTAGATTTTAATAGCTAAGGGGCGAATCGTGACGGGCCGAAGTCCAAAGTTACTTTACTGGACCATATAAAAATAAAATTTACCAAAGTTTTGATACGCAAATTTAGCGTCACTAGGCGAACTATTTGAATTAGGAAATATGGCATGAAATTTACTTTACTGCTACCCACGGGGCAATCTTGGTCGAGAGGTTTGGTACGAACATAGTCTACTGAGAGGGCGTAGCTCAGTTCGTAGATCATTGGCTTAGTAATCAGAAGGTCTGGGAACGAACCCAGCGGCCTCCCGTTCTGACAGTTTTTCCAGCATACTTCTTCAGTTACACCATGCAAATGCTGTGGCAGTTTATTAATAGGTTACCGAAACATGTTTGATTTTATAGCCGAGAAAAATAGTTCAAACAATTTTTAAGCAGTAAAATTCCAACCTATGAACTTGTAAAATCTCAGCTTCTGTTCTCCAAAAGTATGGTCTTAGTACAAATTTAACGGCCTTGAATAGTTAAGTAAAATATATTTCAAAATATTTTAGAAATTCACATTAAAATATAGAAATAGCCGGTACATATTTTTCATCTCACTAGTGTAGATTTAATAACACAATTTTAGTGTGGGTATTATTCTTTACCTTGAAATTAGATCAAATTATGTTATTTTTAATTCCTAGCAGATAAAATCAAGTATTAAAATATTTGCTGTTAAAAGATTTGGTTACTCATTACTAATAGTATTTTGATGTAAATTTTCTGGTTCCTTAAATAGAATTTACACATCACATCTTGATATAGTGTTCTTGTCATCACGTAAACCTGAACACGTGTAGCTTTTTTAAACCAGGATCCAGTAACTTCGAGCTGTTCTATCAGACGTTTTATATTCTTATATTTCATTTTCATATTCTTTGATGTGAATATTAGATTATCTACATGTAACTATAGATATAAGTTTCGGTGTGCAGAAATTTGTAATTCTATTTGATACTCAGTTTCTTACATAAGCCTACTATTACCGACTTCTAAGACTAATAAAACGTGAAAGTCATCGAATACTTTATGCTGCTTAACTGATAAACTTTAGAAACGTTTATTTCTAACTACTTTGTGTTTGCATTTCAGCCATGCAGTTCGAGTGGAACAGATCCCGAGGACGACATAGATCAGCTTATAAAGAAATTAAGCTACGATGAAATTAATTTATCTATAGAAATTGTTAAACGTTTACTTGACGCCGATGGAAATGAAAGGGGTGAAGGTGTGAAGAAAGAAAACAATGTGAAGATAAAACAAGAGAAGGAATCCGAAAGTATAATAAATGACTTAGGGGAGTGTTTAGAGGACCAGAAGCACCCTTCGCAGGTGCGTTGTTCCGAACAGTGTTCAGTATTTATTTGTTATCCTTTTTTTTATTCATATATTTTTTAAAAATTCTATCGCATGCTAATAAGATCATTGTTTTCAATGGCCCCTTTAGAAAGCCGCATTTGTTTTGTCGCCTCCTAGTAACAATATAGGATTCACTGGCTGTACATTATATCAAGGAGAGGGTTCGTCCCACTTCCAAATTAATATTTGTGGTAAAATTAGTTTCATTTTAGGCAAAATTTTGTGCATTTTATGTAAATTTCACATACACAGTCAGTGTTTCCTAAATGACCCCGCCTCCCATTTCGCCGGAAACCAACTGCCCGAAGATTGTGAAATCTTGAACCTTAAACAACTTATTTGAAATTTTAAAAACAATTATTTAGAAATTTAGACATGGTATGATAGATGTGTTTTTTTATTATCTTAATTTGTATATATGTAAGTAGGTCATGAGAGATTAACATTGTGCAAGTTTGTGTCTTTGGAAAAAATTCACCTGTGCAGTATGGACAGCTAAAATTCAGGGTCATGGACCTTTTTTGTTGTGAAAATAGAAACAAGACCTACTTTGTAAAGCAACATTATGCGAAGTTTGTGTTTACATATAGTGATAGTTCTATATTAGCTGATGATGGCTATTCAAAAACTCGAATGGGCCATTGTTGCTTTCCATTATTGGGTGGCAACAAGAAAGAAACTAAACTCCTTTTTGTATTTTAATGTATATTTTCTCAGTTAAGCAGCAACAGGGCAAAATGCATTCTAGTGAAATTTTAAGTTTGTGGTGAAACTAAACTATGTGATATAAAGAAAATGTGGGGTCTTAATGCTGTTATGAGTGAGAGCTCTTGAAATTTAAAAAAGGTTTGAAATTTTCGATTTTTAATTGCCATTATTTCGAGTTAGCATCACCGCGGGAAAGATCAGATTGTACCTTATTGTAGCTGGAGATGTCTGCAAATGTTAGGAGAAGAGAAAACGGTGGGGTCTTTTTTATTTTCCAAGAAAAAAAGCATTCTTAACATGTATTTCACTGCTTTGGGGCCAGTCCATCTGAAATTTTCACCGTGGTTGTTCGGCCCCTTCTTAAATTTATATCCAAAAGTCTCGCTCCTATCAACTCAATCCATTTTCTCTCCCACCATGTGAAAACGCTTTTGCTTAACGTAACCGCTTTTCTTTTGAATTGTGAAGTTCCTGTACACCTGTCTTGGTATTCGAACATGTTAATACTTTTTTTTTTACATTTTTTACCATCTTGTGTATATAAAATGGTAAAAAAAAGGTATATTAAGTGATAAAGAAAAAGAATCAAAAAATCAATATGGAAATATTGGGTTTTGGAAACAAGCTTCTCATATCAGCCTTCATATTCTGTTTTTCTTCAGTATACTTTTATTACTTACTGTACGAAAAGATAACTTTGATATTCAATCCCTTCCGTGCAAAGAAACACTCTGGCATTGATTCTATTTCGACCACCTCGATTACTTTCTAGGCTTTTCATCTAGATGACTAAAGCTATCAAGCAGACTTTAGATCTAACAAGGATGTCTGTTTTCATTTCGTATGAGTCAAGAAATATTACATTCGTCTTATACACAAATTTTGGCATATGTTGGAATTCAAAAATGGCTGCTATTAATTAATTGGTTGGGATAAAAATGAAAATCTACCAGTTCTGAAATATTGCTGCATAAGAGATATAAATATTTAATACTAGAAATGCGGTTACGTTTCGCAAAGGCGTTTTTTCATGGTGTGAGAAGATGGACAGAGCGGAGAGTAGTGGGAATTGAGTTAAGGATACGCTATTTTGCCGACTGATGCTGGGTAACGGTGTGGTCAGGTTATGGAGGCGGGAAAATGACAGATGGGTAAGAGAAAACACCAAATGGAGAAGAAAGTGCGAAGGTTACTAAGAGCAGGTACGGGGCTTCCTGAAAGAAAAAGAGGGCAAAGAAACAGAGGGGGGAATAATAATGAAAATGATAGGGAAAGGGGAATAAACAAACAATACAGAAAAATGGAAAGTTTAACAGAAGACGGAACGAAGAAAATAGAAAAGCAGAAGAAGAAGAGACTGCGCTGCAGGGAGTTACAGGCAGTTGAGGCCGGGTTTATGGTTGGTTGAAGGAATAGAGATGTACGTCTGCTTCCACGTCTTTCTAACTATGGCAGGTGGGTGAGGGTTCAGGATTTTCAGGTTTCTGACTCGAAAGGTTTCGCCAAAGTTGCAGCCGTAATACAAGGTGTGTTCAAGTCTGGAGAGTTGCTTAACTTGTGACTTGGTAGAGTAGCGATGGTTGTTTTTGCGCATTGTTAGAGGAGTGTGGGATTCGCCAACCTAGAAGGCGGTACATATGTTACAGAATAGGAGATAAATACGGTTGGAAGATATGCAACTGCCGGAGTGTCGGAAAGATTATGTCTTGTGAGCTTCAGGATGTACGAAAGTCAGACTGAGATCAAAAATAGGACAGGTTCTACAGCGGGTATCTGTTCCATTTGCCACGTTTGAGGGTAGATGTCGGGATTGGCCAGGTTCTTGTAAGAATCGTGTTGAGATTCGGAGGTCTTCAGTAGAGTATTTTCGGGCACGTCGTGAAAACTTTCAGTTTCAGGTGACGTACTGAGTATGGGGTGTGCTAGTTTGGGGAGCTTTTGGAGAACCTGAAGGCAAGGGTGGTACTCGGTGAGAAAATTTGGAGTGGAGGTTGGTTGGAATTAGGGTGATTACGGGCACGGTCCAGTTGTTTATGAATGAGGTGTTTGGGATATCTACGGTCAGCTAGAGATGAGGAGAGGGCACTGAAATAATTTTGCACAGGTCGTCAGAGGAACAGACACGGAAGCTCCGGACAACAAGAGCGTAAGGAACAGAGCGTTTGGTATGGTATGGATGGGAGCTGCTGAAATGCAGGTACTGCATACTGTTCTTAGGTTTGATGTGAACGCCTGTCTCAAGTCAATTGTTCTTGACCCAGACATCCACAGTGAGGAAAGTTGTATGTTCCCTCGAGAAGGACCAAGTAAATTTGACGGGGAAGGTGCAGTTGGGATTTTGCAGGAATGTTTCCAGAGACTCCTGTCCGTGGGTCCAAATGAAGAAAATATCCTCGATATAGCCTAATTGAAGGGTTGAGAGGTGTGTAGTTGATATGTTGGGTCTCCAGGCGTCTCATAAAAAGGTTGGCGTAGGGAGGGACCATGGGAGTATCCATGGCTGTGCCTTTGATTTGCAGGAAATTGTGGTTTCCAAAGATGTTCATGGTGAGAACGAACTGGGTTAACTGAAGCAGAAATGATGTGCTTGGTTTACCAGGACTGCGGCGTGTGTCGATAAAGTGTTCAAGGGCAGCGAAACCATGGGTGTGGGGAATCTTGATATAGAGCGGCGTCACGTTGACTGTAACTAAGATGGTGTCAAGAAGGAGAGCATCAGAGATAGAATGTATTGTGGAGAGGAAGTGTTTGGTGTCCTTGATGTAAGAAGGGATAGCCTGGGCAAACGGTTCGAGGTGGTGGTCAAGGAAGGCGTAGATTCTTTCGATGTGGTGCCAATACTGGAAACAATGGGTCTGCTGGGGTATATGGATTTTGGAAATTAGGAAAAATTTAGGTGTTTTGGAATTGTCAGGACAGAGTGTAGTGAAAGTGAAGCGCGACAGCCCCTCATTGGGTCCATGTGGTTGGAGGTAGGTGGGGTTCTTATTAATGAAGGATTGGGTAGGATCTTCCTCGAGGAAACGGTAAAACGTATGATAGCAAAGCTGTTTGAGGGCTTCGGATTGGTAGAGTAATTCATGACTACTCAGCGGATAATAATGGATCAGAACGAAGGTTGGAGAGATGGAGTAAGGTTGTGACGTGATTGGAACGTGCCAGTGAAGCCAGTGTTAAATATTTGTTTGGAGAGTAAGGAAATGTACAGTTCAACAGGGTGGTTTGGAGCGAGAAGGTGAGGGTTTTTACTAGAGGGAGAAAGAAATTTGTGAAGACTGGGATGAGTTTCGGTGTCAGAGGTTCTGCGCTGACAGGCGTCGGGATCAGTGGACCAGTAGTAGTGCCACCTAAAGTTAGGAGCAAAGGTGAAGAAAATATTAAGTAATTTCTTTGGTCGGTTTGTTCAATATGACGGGAAGAAGATAAGAAAAGACCGCACGAAAGCATGTTGTGTTCGGTATTTGAAACTGTTCGGGAAGAAAGGTTGAGAACTGGCTGCAGGCGTTTAGGAATGTTTGGTTGGCTTAAAGTGGTGGGTTCACTTGTGTGGTGATTCACCACCGTCTCCAACCTTTGTCTTGTCCTTCCTACATCAAGAATATCAACTACTTTTTCTCCACAATACATTCTATCTCTGATCCTCTCCCACCTGACACCATC
>JAGDQP010016771.1:0-39915 GCA_022664845.1 Lepisma saccharinum
GAAGTTTATTGCGTGTAATTGTGTTACATTTGGCAAACTAGACTGCATTTTTAATAATTTCGAAATCAATTTGCTTATCCTTACTCAACAAGGTGAAACGTATCTCAAGCAAGATAAATGCTAGTTGAATATTGTTAGTTGTGTAATTTACTGAAAATTAGAAATTGTTAATAACATTGCAATTGATTACATACATTAAACTCTGTTATGCATGCCTGTTGGGCCCCACGAAGATTGTTGCAATGATAATACAACTAAACAGGTAATAATAGACAGAAGATTTAAAAGTATATCCTTTATTTAGAAATACCTACTTTTATACCAGTTGGCGATACTTTTAGTCGTCATGTTGTTCACTGTGATCCTAAGTAATGATTGCTAGCATAACAAGAGTTCTACAGGAAGAATAGCCATTTGCAGTAGTTGTATAATTAAATTTCGTTTAGGAATAACATTTTTCTCAACATAAACTACTCTTTCGGGGACTCTGTTAATTGAGAAGATAGTTTACTTTAATTTGTCTAAACGGAATTGTATATCTAGATTCCGTAATGAAATTCGAGATCGTCCCTGCAACGGAAGTTGGAATATATGAATGAACTGTAGACTTATTGCAATGCTAATTCGACAGAGACTAACTCTTTAGAATCACCTTTACTCTTTACTTATGAAAAATAGCATAAGGCATAATTCATCCAAGTTTAATAATCTGAAAGGAATTTACTGAAATGAAATTACAAAAGCAAAGGTTAAATATAACAACTCAATTATTATGAAGTGTAAGAATATTGGATTGGCAGCATGGTCTGTAATCAAAAAAGACATCAGTTTTACGTTTTAATGAGCTTACTGAGATCTCTCCTGATGATTTTGAACCCCATCTTGCAGGCAGTATTCCCAAACAAAGTAATACATCTCTCTGTGATCCAGCAGAAAGTAATTTTTTTATGAACTTGAGTGAAGTGATGACACACAAATTCAAATTTAACAAAACCTCTCCAGCTACTATTATCCTTGCTGTAAAGAAAATGAAATGTAGTCGTTCTGAAGATAGTTTTGGTATGTCTGCTTACGTTCTTAATCATATACTATACCTAATTATTTCTCCCGTATGTGATCTTATAAATAACTCTATTGTTCAAGGTAATTTTCCTAGTATATTAAAAAACACAATCATTGTCCCAATACATTAGAAAGATAATAAAAGTATCCCAAAAATTATCACTCAATTGTACTTACTCTTGTAATTTCCAAGGTATTTGAACATGTGTTACTGGAGCAATTGTGCGCCTACTTTAAAATGAATAAATTTCTTAATACCTGTCAGTATGGGTTCAGAGCAGGGTATAGAACGATTGACGCATTAGAAAGGGTTGTTTGCGAAATATATTCAAATATGGAACAACAAATGATAACTTCTGCTACTTTAGCCCACCTAAGTAAAGCTTTCCATACTCTTTCACATACTTTACTAATTAAAAAGTTATCTCTTTACGGAATAGATGGGAAAGAACTAAATTTATTAGGTTCCTACCTTACTGATCGTAATCAGGTTGTAAAGATTAACAACAATATTTCGGGAACCATGATTACAAATAGAACTGTTCCACAGGGATCTGTTTTGGGACCATTTTTATTTACAATATGTATGAATGAATTTCATCAATCACTGCGCTCAAGACTAGGGATGTCAATCGGCTCGGCTCGAGCCGAGCCGAAGTCAGCTTGGCTCAATATAAGTTATCCACTTCTCGGCTCAGAGCGAGACATGTCTTGGTTCGGCTCGGCTCAGAGCGAGCCACGGCTCGGTTCGGCTCGGCTCGCTGTGAGCCGTCGCTCGGTTCGGCCCGGCTCGGTGCGAGCCACGCTGGGCTCGGCTCGACTTACGGTGAGCCGACGCTCGGTTCGGCTCGGCTCGGTTCGGCTCAGCACGTTCTGAGCCTCGGCTAGTCTTACGGTTCGGCTCAGCTCGTTGTGAACCGCGGCTCGGTTCGGCTCAGCTCAGTGCGAGCCGCAGCTCAGGACAGCTCGAGCGGATCGAGCCATGAGCATAGCTGAGCAAGCCGATGACATCCCTATACTACCTATACAATACAAAAACTATGTGAACAGCCAATCTTCACTTTATCTTATTCGCAGTCTTGATTATATCTTATACCTTTATTTGTGCGCGAATCCATTCGTTTGTCTTCCTATCCCTCCTAGTTATTCCTAGCATGCATCTCTCCATTGCTCTTTGTGTGGCTCTTAATCTTTAAGTAGTTTCTGAATTTAATATCCAGGTTTCACAGCCATACATCATTACTGGTAAGGCACATTGATTATAAATTTTACGCTTGACACATTGGTAGTTTGCTTTTGAAAATAAAGTGTAATCTTCCAAACGAACTCCACACCATTTTACATCTTCTGTTTATTTCTTCCATCAACTTGGCATTCGAAGTTTTGAGCTGGCCTAGATAACATACTCATCATCTATGCCTGTTGTCTCTCCGTTAATCTTTATTTCCTTTTTTATCGCATGTTGATTATACATTACTTTTGTTTTTACTAAAATCATTTTAAGACCTATCTTCGAACTCTTATTACACAGTTCTTCCATTCTGGTTTGTAGTTCTTCTGCACTTTAAGCAAACAGGACTATATCATGAGTGAATCGTAGGTGATGAAGATATTCACCACCTCAGATTAAAATGGTAATATTTTTTAATTAACATGGACATCTTCCAAAATGTGAAGATTATCAGCCCCTACCAAATTAAAAATTCACTTTCAGAAACAAAACCTCGACCCAGTAATGCAAAACATATTAAACAAACATGTGTTATTTATTCTAGCAAAATCATAATTTCTTAGTAAAATTTAGTAATAGCATTACCAGTTTGTGTTATTCATTATAAGACATGAACGCAAGACTTAGATAATATAACTTAAAAAATCACCAGGTGGACAGGTGTGTAAAATATTATCATCTATTAACTTTACCTTTCACTTAGTTAATAGTGGTAGCGGTGAAGGAGCAGGCTAAATTTTAGTTTCGATTCCACAGCTTCCACCAGCTATTGAGCCGTATGTACTTTTTCTACCATTGATTCTCGTACAAATAATCGGTACAGACGATTCTAGATAATCACAGGGACAGCTAGCAATCCAAAAAGTGTTACGAAAACGAATGTGTCATTATCATTTCGTTAAATTCATACTCGAGTTGCTCAGCATACGGAAACACGGCGGCATGTTCGGGAATCCTAATGCCGTCACTTCGTATTATGGATGACTTATTTTGCTACAAAAATCAATGACTCAATGCAGAAAAGCAAAGACGGATTAGAAAATTCAGGTTGGCTCATATTTCTTATTATATGCGAACTTATTATATGCGAGTGCGTCTTAAACACTCACAGCATGTGCCATGCCTGAACACTGAAAGTGCCAAATGGTCCCAGGTGCTTTTAGTTCTTTCACTCTCAGGCAGATTTGACACTTCCATCATTTGAATCTTTGTTACATATTGCGTTTCAATACTCTCACACATGTAGAAAAAATTGTACATGTCTGCTGTATATTATACATTTTGGGGGAAACCTAAACTAAACTTTACCCAAGGAGTAACCTCATTAAAATTGTTTATGCAGTTATGGAAAATCAAGTAAAAGCGTTGAATCAGAATCAAAGTTGACAATGTTACTGGAACTTCAGTGGATAAACTTGCATTAGCAAACTTTCAATCACTTAAAACCTCCTCCCCCGTGTTAGTAAAATAAGCAGATACCCGACCATTCCCCTAGTGCTTATGTAAAACTTGTCAATTTTTTTTCATTAGAGTAAAACATTTGTTAACCGAAATACTTTTAACTGAAATAGCGTTTAACCGAAACGGCAAAAAATAATCGAAAAATATATAATTTGAAATGCTAACATAAAAAGATTTTTCAAACAAGAGTAAACTTAGTTGTATAAGGAGTTGTCCAACTGTAGAAGCATTTAAAGCTTTATTAAAAGTATGTTATCTAAAAGTGTATTTTTTTATCATTGCCTTCAATTTTTTCACTTTAAACTTTGAAAAAATAAACATTTTCTAACCGAAATTTTGGTTATCCAAAATGACTTACTTGTTCCATTTATTTCGGATAACAGAGGTTCTACTGCATATCGTCTGAAAACACTCAGATCCCCTTCCCTCATTGTCAGATAAATTAAGACATGCTTGAACCCCTTCCCCTTGAATGCTTACGTTACACTTGAATGACCCCTTAAGCATATTGACTTCTATGTGATTTTTTATAAATTCAGTGTTTTCTTAAGGATCCTGCAGTTCATATAGACTGTTTGCTTTCTAAGCACTTTGTGCTGATAATTTTAGGAACATTTCGAAAGTGACACCACAGAGAACCATAGTGATTGTATTTGTAGTATTACAAGTACAGTAATTCAAAACGTCGAAACTAATTTTGCTAGTCTGAAGAAATTGCTAGTTTAATTTAAAATAATTTAATTAATTAGTATATCAATAAGAGTATTAACCGACCAACAATAAGGTCAAGTTCATAGTTTAACAGCCTATCTATAATGAAAAGGTATTTTAATCTTAGGACCGAAACTTCCTGCACCGAAACTTCCGGATCCCCAATGGACCACATACAAGCATTGAATGACGTTATGGAAAGACTAATGAATATGAACTTCCACTATGTTTGGAATTTATATATTTTGAAAAGGCTTTCGATTCGGTCTCCTTGGCAGCAGTACTTAAATCACTTGAACATCAAGGCATCGAAAGTGCATACATCATGTTACTGCGAAATATCTACTCGACTGTCAATAAACTAACTGCGAAACATCTGTCATTAAACTACATCAAGAAAGTGAAAATTTTAAAGTTGAAAAAGGGGTAAGGCGAGGAGATCCAATTTATCTAAAAATGTGAAATTATCATAATTAAAGCTCATATACACTTGAACCCAAAATGTATTTTCTGTACCAAAACACAAACGAAAGGCAAATGTTTCTTCTATATGTTATTTAAATAATAATTAAATCGTTTACTTTAGAAAGGGCAGATATCCAAGTCAAAAAGACGCATAGAAACTACCCCTTTGATTCAGAAAACCTGACACTCGAATATGAAGTGCCTTTTAGTATCCTTTTAGTATCCTGGGAGCCAAGAATGTGTACTAAATTACGTTGTTTCTTACAGTAAATTGCTTTAAATATGTTACAAATTATGTAATGTAGAAAGAGATCTTAAATTAAATACAAAAACAACATAACTCTTCAGTAAAAAAAGGGGATGAATGATTAAGAACAAACCTGATAAACAAAAGTAAATTGGTATACAAAACTCGTTCTGGAAATGAATATAAATTGAGAACATTATTATTATTATTATGTTAGATTTGAGAAATAACTGTTCAATGATTCATCTAAAATCGGAAAAGGGGTCAGACCCGAAAAGCACGTATGTCTCCAAACCAATGAAGGGGCATGAAGTATATATGTTTTATAAATGTATGCTTTATGTTTTATGAAAGTTATGTTACATGAAATAACTATTATGATAGTGTTGTTCCATTGTATTATTCAAGGTATGATCCCAGCATTTGCCAAGTGCGAACGAGAAAACCGCAGTCAGTATGTTCGGCACTGAGAATCGATCCTGAGATATCATGATCACAAGGCAAACACGCTAACGAATGTTCTACGTCTACTTGCATGATAGTAGAGAAAAATTCTAAATATTCTTTGCTTGAATATTTTCTTAAACTGAAATGTTTCTCATTTTTGTTAGCAACGTTTCCTGACTTTCTTAGAAATTCTTCTGGCTATTTTCATGCAACTGGTGAAAAATTTTGACAGTGTAGTAGATGCGTACACATCGGAAAAAGTAAACAATGTCATACGTTGCACGATCATTTAGTGGTCTACTTACAGGAAGCTGTTTCTGAAATCCTAATCATATTTTACCAGTTATCACAATAATTTCCATTGATGATAAGAAACTGACGTACAATACTTCTCGAAAATGAATAAAATAGGATCAAATTAAGGGTTTAAAAAGGACAATCTTTGTAAGAAGTATTTAGATTAGTATGGAGGCCCCCTAGGGTCCTCTGTCCATGACTTAGGACGGCCCTGCCTCTGTGCTTACCATTTACACAAGTTACTGATTTACTTTTTGCGGGGCCCTTGAAACGCTGGGGGCCGTGGGCTATAGCCCCTTTAGCCCTCCCCTTTAATCCGGCTCTGTTCATGACATGTACTAACAACTTAAAATTGGCATGAAATTCGCAATGTATTGTTCATATTCACGTTTAGACTTATGTAATAGTTATATATACATTTGTATTTATATTTACGATACAAGCTAAGCATATGTTTTGCACGTATGGTTATAATAATGCTTTATTTTGTGGCCACGGTGGCCCAATAGTAGAGCACTCATATCTGATGTTTTGGGTCCTCGGTTTGATCCCATTTCTTGCCGTATAGGCGTTGTAGTGAACAAACACAGCGTGCGTGGGTTTTCGAGGGGTTCTCCGTTGCCTTCCACTTTCTTCATTCCACCATCATCATCCATTCGGCCTGAGCCAAAGTTGCCTAAAGGCTTTAAAAATTAAATTCAAATTCAACGATAATGTTTTTGAATTTATTCTACATCACAATTTTACTTTTGTTATGCGAGTACGTAACCAGAAAATATCAAAAGAATACTCGGTATTTATATTTTTGTACATACGGAATGGATAGATATCCCACCTCTCGTTACATTTATGTGAACCAGTTTGTTCGACATCAATAATAATACATTATTTAAACAGACGGAGAAAAATATAACTTATCTCATTCCTTCTCTCCATTTCCTTAAGCTGTCTCCTCTTCTTTTCTTGCGAGGTACCGACAATCGTAGATGCGATTTTTTTCCTTTTCTGTAGAAGAAAAAACACGGAGTTGCTCGCGCTTGATAGATTCTCCCGTTCGCAGATCCCTCTCTTATGCCTTGTTTAGATTACTAAAGGCCGCTTTAGACGGTACAATTTCTCGTACGATATGTCATATGAAAGTATACAATCTATAGTACGAAATTTTTCGTACGATAAATCATACAATATTGTATAGTGTTTTACACGGTACAATTTTGGATACGAGGGGATAATGATGAAACTGCTGGAGTTGATAGTTGTGACACCTCAGGCTTTTAGGGTAATTATGCTACAGATATTTGTGAAAGTATAACCCATTTAAAAAATAGAAAATAATTAAAATATTGATAACAATTAATCTTGACGCAACAGAAATTCAGTTAATTGTAATGTCAAATTCTTCTACCAAGAGAATCTAACTTCTACTAGGTTTCAGTGGTAACGAAAGTGTCGTAGTTTTACTTCTGTACTTCGATAAAGATATTTCAATGCGGACACACAAAAAACGTTGAAGATTTTGCCGTCTTCGGTGATAAGTTCGGAGTCATATGTGTTTTGTTTTTACAATATTCCTGAGTTAACAAGATATGTGACATTACACAGCACTTCAAAAGTATATAAATCGCGATATATTAACTCCTATTTATACATATGGGGGCAATTAGTAACACTGCGCTTTAACTACTTCTATCACAGAGCACTGGAAACGCCTCAAAATGCTACGCTTTACGTTCCTATAAGCATGAAATATGCAAAATACAAAAATGAGGAGTAATGTAAATTTGATGTGAATTATAGGTTCATTTCACACAAGACATATAGGTGTAAATAGGGAGGGTCAGTTGTCTTAACCCTTGAATAAAAATTAGTTCGTTCGATTAATTACCTAGCTCACGTATTGACTTGCACAGCTCTGCCTTGACGTCGACACTCTACTTACAATTATGTCTACTTCTGTAATTACTGTTCAATGTATTTATTATTTCAGATGCACAGAGCGTATATGTTTATAAAAATAATTGGGGAGGGGTATAATTGCAAAGATACCAGTATCCTCTACATTATTTCCTTTCATACATATCATGACTGTAGAAGATTCGGTACTCTATGCACAAGAAAAACAATGAAAATCACCTTAACTGCATTGCGCAATATATAGGAAAAGCAGTAGCTATTAGATCACATCAGAACTTTGTCTTTATATTTTTAAACATATTTCGCACGTATAAAGTACCTTTTATGGTTATAAGAATGCAAAACGTAGTATTTTGAGGTATTGCCAGTACTCTATAGCAGAAGTAGCTGTACTGCACCGACCTTTTTACGCTTCCCTTAAAAACATTGTTTTATATCTTTATACCTGTAAGAGTTTATTATGCCATTATGTATGTTAATTTCTGCATCAAGTAATAACATTAATATCTTCTCTTTGTGTCGTAATAAATAACCAAACAGCCGAATAGGAAAGCACGCTTTATTGCCAGTAGGGGCGCCGTCATAGATCGTACGAAAAATCCGCTGAAAAATAGGACCGTTTCTATTTAGAGAACACATCGGAGATAGCATGAAAAATCTTACCATCTGCGCTTTACACGATCAAAGAATGTAACCGATGGGATTGCACACGAGGGATCGTACGAGAAATTGGATCGTCTAAAGTGGCCTTAACATTTTACGATGGTAAAATTTATGGGTGAAACTAACCTGCTTTCACACTACCGAACTTAACTTGGTTATCGTGCTTGTACTACCATTGTCTGCAAAGAAACAGGTTGAGGTTTCCGTGGTAAAGTTAGGAATCTGCTTGTTACATGGGAGAGGATTAAATTATAAAAAATGAACACAAATGAATTGATTGTAGGGTCAAATTTTGTAGATTAGTTCTGCCATCATTCTTTTATATTTTAAAAGTAGTACGCACCACTATTACACTATATATTTCGATAAAGAAATAAATAAACTCACGAAGTGAGCCGTGCCTAATACCTAACTTGCGTTCAGACGGTCGTTTCTTACTAACGTTACAAGATAACCGTCGTAAGTTGACGCTAGTTAAATTTGAAACCCGCGTTAACAGTAACTACCGTTTACATCACTAAAATGAACTCGGGTTAACGTTAACCATGGTAAAATGTTAGTAAAGTAAACAAGGCATTAGATTCTTGCTGCGCGCATGTATTCATCCGCTCGAAAATGCAGACGACACATGACAGGAAGTACCCTGGGCAGGAAGTAGGGATTGAATCTCACCAGCGCTGTCTGATTGCTATCCCTACTTCATGGCCCCAATCCACGAAAACCAAGAAGAAAAACTTTTGCAGAAGTTTTCACGATAGAGTGCTGAAAAAAATTAATCATTCGCTTATGGTAGTACAAAAGCACTTTACGATTATATATATTTAATCTTTAAACTTCAATGCACAGACGGATCTTTTTCAAATTTCTCCCGTGTGCTGATTTATCGCCATAAATTAACGCAAAATCATCGTAAAAGGGCAATGTTTCATGCTTAATAACAACCAACGATATAGAAATATTAAACAAAAATAGAAAGTAGGATCTATAGCATGTTCCTTTTAGAAACTTTACGAAAAAGTTTCACTCAATTCTAACTATTTCCCTTGGCGTAATCAATTGACACGTAGAGTACTCTGCGCGGTCTACCGCCAGCACTAGCGAGGAGCCTTAACTGCGAATGTAAACATTTTAATCTGTATTATGCTCATGGTAAAGGTTTAGGCAGTGTTCGATTTGTTATAAATTACGAAGGGAGAGTATAAAACTATTTGCTTGTAACTTTCAACCTACTATCTGTTGGGTAGAAATATAAAGATTTATCCCTGGTTGAGATGATATTCGGAATCAACTACCGGGGATGAAATTCTCACGCACCAGGAAAAATCCTGGAGGGTTTTGTCAGTATCTGCTTGAGCGAGTCCATAAATAATCAATGCTTGTATCTGCAATATAAATTTACACAATAATTTATCACCGACAAGATTTTTAAGCAGTCTTTAAAACCTAATAGTGAAGATGCGACCAATATATATGTCACTAATATAAAGCTAATATAAATATTTATGTCACTTATCAAATTTGTATATGCTCCGGATTATGACGAGAATATATTTTTCTTTTTCCACAATGGAAAATTGTGGCTTTAACATTTGATGGACCGATTAACTCCCATACTTGGCTTCGATTTTTAAAATTCATTTTAAGGCCTTTAGGCAACTACGCCTCAGGCAGGTTACATAGCATGAGCAGGGATCGATCCGACTACCCCAGTACCAAAGGTGAGTACTTGAAATAGGCTCAATCCGATATGCATGTATAATAATTACATCTGACGGTACTAATGATGAACCTAGAGGGTGGGGCGAGAGAAATCCCCATTGGAGCTTCAAAATTCTCCACAGGGAGTTTGTTATGAGCCATAGCAAAAGATAAAATATTGTTCTTGAAAGTAAAGTTCCTCTTTTAGCGTAATTCCTACCCCACCCCCACACACCTCTTGAATTCTCTGCATTCAACACTCAGTGAGAAGACTTCAGCGACTGGATAGTTATACATACGTTGAAATTTTTCTAGTTCGTCCGCAACATGCGTTTGAATTTTTCACTCCTTTTTATCTTAAAAGCGTAATGATAGATCAAGTTATTAGGTTTTAAAACCATACATACTTTAGTTAAGATGCTAAGCATCCAATTTACTATATATTTTCTAGCAGTAAAATCTGGATTATACATCGTACAGGCGATGAAATTCCTTATGGCCGTGGTAATTACCATGTAGTTTCCAGCCCTGTCGCAATCATTCATAGTGCTGCTAAGGTGGGATTTGGAGAAAGCAATTCCAGTATCTCACTATGCATTGGGCAGTGAATCTCTTTTGAAAAGACCAAGGAGAGCTTCACACGCACCACAGAGTAGGAAAGAAAGGAGTAGGTCTCTGCGAACGCTAAGCTCCAGGCAGCTTCTGATTGGTCAGAATGGCCTGATTGAGAAGCTCACCTTCTGCTACAAATAGTGGACCTCACTTCCGCTGAAGGCTCAAAGTCAGTAGAAAAGAAGATAGCTAGGGACAATCCTAAATGCTTCCTTCCTTCCTTTTGCTGAGAAACCAAAGGAGCCTACTTTGCAAGACGGATGGCGCCTTCTAGCGTCAGTATTGCGAATTACTTGTAGGAAAAACTATAATAAAGCGAGTTGATGTTATTTTTGGTGGCATTTTATGATATCTATTTCAGTATTTTTGAAACTTGTGTTTTCTTTATTTAATTAATGCAGAAATAAAATAATAGGTGAAGTACAGCTTCACCAACTTCACCCGAAAAACCGCCGCTGGCACAAGGTCGTCGATGTTGATGGTGACTATTTTTGATCTTCCAGATACGTCTTAGGTGACATATCGATGTTCGAAGGTGGTGGGTGAAAAGGCAACAGAACTTTCTTGCTTACCTTTATAGAATAGAGAGCTTAAACCGCTGGAGGTAGCGATATGAAATTTGGCATGAAGGTACAACATCACTAGTAGGTTGCGAAAATATTACAAAATGCATCGAGAGACGCTATCTTGCTTACAAAATGGCGCACTCTAAAAATCCATTTTCCACACCGCTTGAGCTAGAGATACGAGATTTAGTGTGAAGGTACAGGGTGACCATTAGGTTGAGAAAATTTTGAAAAATGTTCGAAACGACGCCATCTTGGATCCAAAATAACCGCCGAACCCATTGTTGTATAGAATATACAGCCTAAACGGCTGGGACCACTGAAATGAAATTTAGTGTTAATGTACAATATCACAGGTAGGTTACGAAAGTGTTACATGATGTATCCAAAGACGCCATCTTGGATCCAAAATGGCGGACCTAAAATCCATTTTCGACACCATTTGAGCTAGAGATACGAAATTTGGCATAAGTGTTAAGAAGATATTACTAGTAGGTTAAGAAAATATTACAAAATTTTAGGAATGTCGCCATCTTTGAACCAAAATGGCCACCGAAAAAATCATTTTCGACACCATTTGAGCTAGAGAAATTAAATTTTATTTGAAGGTGTACCTTCACGAGTAAGTCACGACAAAATAATAAAACGTTAAAAACGTCGCCATCTTTAATCCAAAATGGCCGCCCGAAAACCCATTTTCTAAACCACTAAGGCTAGACAAACGAAATTTGGTATGAAGGTGTACCATGACAAGTAGGTCACAAAAAATGTTGAACCCCCCCCTGGTGGGTGGTATATTTGTACCATGGAGGCACAGTCCGCCAAAGAGTATCTGATTACGATAAAGGGAGGCGCAGGCGCTGGAGGCAGCGCCTCCAGCGAAGCAAAGCTAGTATATATATATATTTACACGCTAACGGCCATAATCTTGAAGATATTTGAACGAAATTTTATTATGTTATTTCTAGGCTTAATAGCTCGGCTAAGTTCGTCAATGAGCAAAGATACGTATTTTCTTATGATTTTATGTCACTGGATCATGATTTGTTTTACTGATTATTATTATTAGGGCTCGGAACTTGATGACCTAAATGTGACCTATAAAATGACCTTTCAAAACTGAAAAAATTATTTGCTATTTTATGATCATATGAACAAATTATTACAGCGGTAGGCATTTCCACGATCAGCAGGAACCTGATGTATATTGAAAAGCAAAGCGAATATAGGAAGCCAAAACTAGACAGAGTTTTGGAGAGGAAACTTTTTTTTCAGATCATGATTTTTTTCAGAATCCATAATATCAGATTAACTGATATTATGGATGATTAACATTTCGCAACCTTATCTAATGTTAGGATCTTTCCTCATGGGAAAAGAGTGTCTGACTCAAACTTGAAACATTTGCAAATTCTAAAACACAAGAGAAATATTTGCTTTTGTCTGTGGGACTCAGTGGCGGAGGTAAGGGGGGGATATATCCCCCCCTTGACTCCAACTTTATGAACTTGGAAGGAGAGTATTTCCACAACAAAAGAATGAACTTATGTTTGGAAACATATAATTGATAGTTAAAATATAAAATTGTTTGTAAGGGCGGGCGGTAACAATACTATAGCTTACGACCGTCCCGATATAATTGTAAGTTTATTCATAAACAGAGAAGGGTCGTATTGTACATTCTGCGTTATAGTTTCACATTTAGGTAGCTATGGTAAATAACCATTAGGACAATTAGTCAAATAAAAATTCTTTGACGATAATATCGATAGCGCCAGTAAAAAAAGAACAAAAAAAAAAGATTTCTAGACAGCTATGAAGAATGTAGTAATTCCTGCACTGATAGTCCCAACGAGGGTAGAACGGAGAAAATTTTGAATATAAAACATTTAAAATCTATGGTTGAAGCAGTTATTTTCTACGTAGAGAAATAACTTTAACAGACGTGCTCGTTACATTAGATATGAATTATAAATTAAAATTACACATATTGAAAAGTTTCTGTTGTAAGATCTAATGTGATCTCTCAGATCATAAGGGAGAAGATAAAGTTTTGGTTAGCTTTATTTTCTATGGGTAATATTAATAACTTTTGACTTCGACCTGTCACGATTATACGAGGGCAACGCTTGTTAAATTTCACAAACACCCATGCCCCAGGTAGAACTCGAAGCAGCAACCTTGGAGACCCTTGCCTAATGCCTCAGACCACACGACTACCTAGGTTGGATATAAGGGGAGAATAGTTTAACCGTTAAAATCAGTTATTGAAATTTGCGATCAAGTTTCAATTAAGGAATTTTTTGCCTCACAAATTGCAGCTGAATGGTTTTCTGCATTAGCGGATGAAACTCTTAATATCACCTACATGGGAAAACTTTGTTGTTAACTACGTCAATGATGAGTATGATTTCTTAAAGAGCAGTTATGCACTGACTCAGTAACAATCTGACAGATCTTTCCCTAAGGTGGTGTTGGGCGAAAAATTTTGAAGAAACAACGTCGGAATTTTATAAAAACTATTTGTCAGCTCTGATGCATTTTGGTGTTAATTCCCAGATCTTATTTTATTAAGAATATGATGGAAGTAGCAGTTTGCTGGGAAATTAAAAAAATCAAGACATACTGTAACAGTACATTTCTGCGGTTGTATAGCACACTCACTCAATGTGGTAGTATTTAAGACCATCAATATTCGACTGATATTGAATTATTTAGGATCAATTGGAACACTTATATTTTATGTCCGCTTACGGAAAGCGTATTTCTGTGGGATTATGGAGAGTGCAAATGTTTCCCCTATAGCAAAAAAAAAAACAAGTATGAAAGGGCGGATATAAAAGTGAACGCAAGCCATGATTTTATAGAATTAACCCAATTTATATTCAAATAAATTATCCAGATTTCTTTATTGAACAATTTTACAATCTCTCATTGAAGGTATGTATTGAATTTAATGCATTTATCATTTGTTCGTTATATTTATTCGATTAAATTAGTATTTTTGCTACGATTAATCGTTTTACTTATTCTTACAGAAGGAACTCCTTCAGCTTCACTTAGTAAAAGCTGTGAATAATGCCAAAGATTCTGTTATAAAGTTTGAAAGTGCTAAAGCAAATTGTCTGAAGGAAAACGAAGCAAGTCGCAGTATATTTGAGTTTGGAAGAATGTATGAAAATATTTACAGAAATCCAGAAAATGAAGTCTAATTAGAGTATAAGACATGCTCTTTCACGCATGTATCCCGAACTTTTCTTCGGGTTTTCACGGATTTGGGAGAGGTTCAAAGAAGATCTGGATGTGAAATTAGATAACAAATACATCGTTTTTTAAAATTACACCGACAAACTTCTGGAGGTGATTCTTCACATCAAAACAAGACAAAAGTTCCTCAGACAAATTTTCGAAATGTATTTTCGAAGCTTAAGGGTCCCGAAAGCGTGGGAAGATGAACTTCAGAGCTTCATATTTTAACATCATAAAAAGTAGAGCTGATAATGGCATGGTTCGGTCAAAGACTTAATCTACATTATCCCAAAATGCATCTTTCAAAATTCCACAATGGGCGCACAAGGGATTCCCAAAAGAAATTAGAGGATTCCCAAATCGATATCTCAAGTAAATTCCATACACCGAACGATTTAAAAAAAATTGCGTCGTTGTATAACAAGCAGGAGTAAGAATTGCATAATTTCATCGAAAGTTTTATTAATTTGTTATCAAAGAAATCGAATATCATTGTCCGATTGGATGCTGGGGATGACGAATATCATGCTCTTCACTCATGCTCATTTTGACCTACCTCTACTTCACAAATATTCCAGAATCCCCTACTTCCTTTGGGGAATCCCTTGCGCGCCCATTGCGGAATTTTGAAATATACATTTTCAAATAGAGTAGGCTTAAAGTCTTTAAGGGTACGACGCCGCATCAGCTCTACTGTTCGTGGTGTTAGAAATATGAAAATCTAAGAATCATTTTCCCAGGCTTCCGGCTCCCTGCAGCTCCGAAACTATGCATATTTCGAAAATTTGGCACACTAATTGCGAATTTTGAAAGCGAAACTAATAAAAGTGCAATGGAAGCATATCCGATTTCCAAGCTTTTAAAAGTGCTTTAGATTTTGTACAATCTACACCCGCATCTACGCCAAAGAATATATTTTGTACTCTGAAACTAATAAATACGTATATCTTTAAAAAATTCAAACTTTCAAATGTGGCTGAACGGACTGGTAGTTTTACAAGAGAAAACTGTCATCAAAGTGAGCGTATAAGCATTATTAAATGTTGGCCGAGAAACTCATCGTTCTTGACAAAATCCCACCTGATGTTTCCAAAATATGGCTAAATTTGTATTAGAATTATGGCTGAACTAAACAAACTATACGGATAGAATATATTCATGCTTTTAAGATTTTACCGCACAATACTATAATTGTGCTGTTCTAAAATTATAGAAAAAGAAAGCCCCGAAATATATTCTTATTAAGAAATTGGTTGTGCTTGGTTGTATAACTTCCAAGGATATTATTTTCTATTTATTCCCTCCCTTGAGATATTCCTATCTACGCTACTGGTGGGACTGATTAAGAAAAATATTATTTTCCACACTCACACTATTCGAAACTGCAGTTCACTATGATCGTCATTCATAAATTCTCAAATGAAAAAGGATCGTAGATTTCCAACAGGAACATTTCTATATTTAGAGAAAATGCTCTCCACATCCACAGATGTTAAGGGTAGATAGTTAAGGTGAACGAGGTCTCCACGTGAAAATTCCTTTTTGTAAAAGTCCCAATTGAAATGTTTCCCTTGTAAAATATTTTCGCTCTTTAACATAGTTCTCTAAAATTCTCGTTACTCCTAGTCCAATATTTCCTCCACACTCTGCAGATGTTCCTCGACGTTTTCTTATTTTACCTGCAACTGTCGTCATGCTTTCGCTGAGTTTTTCCTGTGAAGTAATTGTGGCTGCCAATATGGAAAAGTTGCTCTTAATATGAACCAGACGTCCTTTCAAATCCACCTTAGCCACCGGATCTTGAGAAAATACGATAGCAGTTGCAGATCTATTAAAACTGCCCACAATTGATTTTATTACGTCAAAAAATTAAAAGTTCTGTGGACCTCGCTCGCCTTCTTCGTGGTAAGTTCCTAAACCGCTTCCAGATGTTAACCGGGTGGAGAAAGGAGCAAGCGACATTTTGTTTTGTTTTTTGTATGTTTATATGTGTGAAATATGTAAGTAATCTCACAAAAAGAAAAATGAAAAATAAGAGAGTAAATAATTTTTAAAATGCCCAAAATATGACCTAAAAACAAGAAAATTGGCAGTAAACCGAAAAACGATAAATTAAAATGCAAAATAATAGAAAATAAAAATAACGTATTCTGCTTCAGTTTTACAGCGAAATGAGTTTTGCTTATGGTCAGCATCGTTCCCAAACATTGAGAAAAACGAGGACATTTCATCAAATTCAGAGCTCTACTAATTATACTGTGAATAACTTCCGCCATTCACATACAGTACAAAATGCTCTTATTCTGAAACACTAGTTTGTTTCATTGACGAAATTATTACGTTTTTGGTAAATTTCGTATTCATACTGGTTTTATCACAAAATGCTTTTAGAGGTTACTCTGATAAG
The DNA here is from genome assembly GCA_022664845.1 of Lepisma saccharinum. Classification (NCBI taxonomy): domain Eukaryota; kingdom Metazoa; phylum Arthropoda; class Insecta; order Zygentoma; family Lepismatidae; genus Lepisma; species Lepisma saccharinum. Next base: position 17,031 of record JAGDQP010016771.1, read on the forward strand.
GCTTACATCAGATTGCTGCGTAGCCGTAACGTTCGTACTTTTACCTTATTACGGCCCTATATTATATTTTTCGGAAATGTTATTGAATTTTTATGTGTAATTTTTCCAAATAAAATTTTTGGTATCTACATAAAAATTCATATTCGGAATCGTTTTAGCGCAAAATGGCGTCTGTTACTCTGACGCAAAAGTTCCAGAGGTTCCTAAATTCGAACGCCCGCAGAAACTGTACTAGTTACGGGTCGAGAATGAAACTTACAGAGTTTGTTACAAGTATCTAACTCTAACAGCCTACCAAATTTCAAATTTTTTGAAACAGGCTTTTTTGAGAAAATGGCGCTTGAAATACCTCAATTTGCTATATTTCGCCTCCTTTGCAAGTCGAACACTAAAATCGTATGCGAGTGACGTAAGACGTGAACCGATCTTTATTAACTTCGGTTATGAACTTCGGTATGCCTTTTGTACAATCAACACGAAAAAGCAAAAAAAAAAAAAAATACGTTCCTAACCACGAAAAAAAGTACTTCAAAAATTGCAATTTTCGTGAAAACGACATTTTAAAATATCGAGTTCTCGTTGGTGTGACGTCATATGTAGGCAATTATTACGTCATTTCATTAAGAAATAACTATATTACAATGTGAAAGCAAGCTCATGCTCTTTCCTTTTACGTGGTGTTTGATATTTGTCCTGAAAGTGGCTGAAAACACAAAATTACCAACAATGCGAAATTTAGGGTAAAACTTGGCAACCCTGCAACTCCTTTTGACATTTTTTTTAGGGCGAAACAAAAGTTGAGGTGGTACTTCTATCTGGTTAAACTACCCATAAAAATAATTTGAACAAAATATGAGACTATGAGGGTACAACCACTGCATGGATTGAGATGGAACTAGACTAAATTAAATTAGAGATTTTGTAAATAAAGAAACTAAAGCTATGAACTCTTTAAAGTGAGTGCATGTAGATAATGTTTCACGTGTCTATGGTTTTCGTAGAAATTCAGAGCAGTGTACTTATTTAAATGTGTCTCAATTTACTGGCAGCTTAACTGTTTGCTTCCATTATGATGCAGACTTCATAATATGACTCAGTCCGTCTGTCTTCTCATTACGATTGTAGTGTTAATAGAAAAAAGTTTTGTTTGGCATCTTTGGTATGGATTTAGTTCCTTCCTCTCTTTTTTAATATATATGTAAGAGTATCATGTTCTGTTGAAGCGCCTGAGTTTGCAATCGATGCTTGGGTTGGTTAAAACTTGATTTGCATTGGCCACTTTCTTTTTTTTCTTTTTTTGAATTTTATTGAATGAGAATTTCATTCACTCGTCTTTGTAGTTAACATTTAAAGATAACGTATCAATATTGCGATCTAGGTTTCTTTTTTTAAAACAAGGGTGACGGAGTGTATATACCTGGTATTAAAGAAAACAAACTGGTTTCTGGATTTAGAAAACGAAACTAAAACTTCCTATACAATCAGACTACAGCGGGTTGTCTTTGTTCTTATTTTTTTTAATTCACTTGCACTTTTGTGTAAAACTTTACACTGACAGTTTCATATATTTTTACGTTATACAAGGTAGGATTCTGGTGTTAAAACATGATAAAATAAATTTTGGAAGAAAAAGCATTCTTTCAAAATTAGTGATGGGAAGAGCAAGAAAATTTTAACTATCAGGGTTAGTTATCATCATTATTCGATTTGTTATAAATTACGAAGGGTAGATCCTAAGCGTCTGGGTTGATGGTAAGTTTTAATAATGGCTGTTTGGGTAGAAATACAGAGATTTTATCCCTAGTTGAGGTGATATTCGGGATCAATAACCAGGGATTAAATCCTCACGCATCGGGGAAAATCCCCTGCATACCCGCTGGCAAATCGAACACTGGTTATCATTTCGATACTTCTATTTTCTTTATAAATAATGATATAGTAGTTGTAGTATAAAAAGAAACAGGAGTAGTAGAAAATTTAAGCGTAGGGAAATTCAATTTTAAAAAGGCAATTTCTGATGGTTTAATAGGGAAATTCAATACCGACCATCTGGCAACACTGCGCGTGACAGTAAATTCCCAAACAACAATTCCTACGCCGCATGCAACAGACATTCAGTCTCATAACGTCGAAAATTTTCGACGTTATGAGAGTATTTGAGTTTCGACGTTGTCACAAATCTCTTTTTCGATGCTATGAGATTCGACGCTATGAGACTCTTTGAGAAATCTTTCGACGTTATGAGACGATTGCAAAACTTTGGTTTTTCCCGCCTTTTTTCGACGTTATGAGACTATTTGAGTTTCGATGTTGTGTAACAAATCTCTCTTTCGACGCTATGAGACGGCTGGGTCTCATAGCATCGAATCTCATAGCGTCGAAAGAGAGATCTGTAACACAACGTCGAAAATTTTATGATGCCGTCTCATAACGTCGAAAATTTTCGATGTTGTGAGACGATTTGAGTTTCGACGTTATGTCACAAATCTCTCTTTCGATGCTATGAGATTCGACGCTATGAGACCCCGGGCTTAACGGCCCCCCAATATTAATACTAGCTATAGTAAGAGTGTGTGTCATGAAGACAGAGAACAAAAGGAAATAGCCCCAGGAGGACATCGTGGCGCTATTTACTCACCACTAATTGACCCACTTTTAGTTTGCTCCGTACTGTTGTGTTCGGTGCCACTTCTATACACCCCAAACCGGGTGGTTCGAAGAAACGGCGGGTTCACGCTAGAGGCGGTAGTTCCACTTAACGAGGCTCGTTTTTACTTCCCACGTTTACGTTTCTTTTCTTGAATAGAGCCGTCGTCGGAGTCACCTGTCACTGCTATATCTAGCTTACCTGGTTCACTGCGTTCTTTGGTCACCTCCTGTGTCGTTGGTGTAACTACTTTCTCCGGGGATGGAAGAAATACTGCACCTTGCGGAATCTTCAATACTGTGGTGTCACCTTTTTCACTATTTACACTGGGGGGCATCACTTACGCTGCAAACCCCGCTTTCTGAGGGGGTTGGTTTGGAATGGGGAGGAGAATGGGGGTTGGCTTCCTGGTGTAGCTGCTGATCCGTATCCAAGTGTTTTTTGTTCTTCTTGGGACCGATGCGTTTCCTGGGCAGCTACAACTCCGTGTTCTGCTGGGTGGATAATAGTCTCACCATCTCGTTTTTTTAGGACTGTACACCTGAATCTGCTCACGATTGTCCTCTTTTGTCACTTTCTCTGAAACAGATTGCTCGTCTTGCAACCCCTTGACTGGCCCATAAACTTCTTCCGCTGACGGGAATTCCACTGATTGGAATTTGGGGTCTTCTGTGTGGTCTGTCAGGGACACGCGGTCTGTAGATTGAGCACTATTCACTAAACGCTGAGTGCACGCTTGATACGTACGTAGGGTACTATTACATTTATAACAACGCTTTGCTTGAGCGTTGTATTGCACTAAATAGCGCTCATAACGTATTTCAACAAACGTAGGTATTGCACGTTGAAGTTCTATATATACTAACTTGCGACCCGTAGATACACGGTAATTATGACCTGCAGTAAAGAATTCGTCTTTGATCGATTTGACGATTCCGTATTGGGACAACACTTCGTAAATGTCAGTATGGGGTAGTTCAGTAGGGACCACTGATAGTTTCACCAATGTTATCGGCTTATCCGCTAATTCCATTTTCACTCTGAAGGGCTGGTACTCATCAGCAAACTGAATTTCTTCAGGGTACTCACGTAATATTTGCTCACATAATAACACAGATAATAATTTCACATAGACACATTTTTGTAACCGTCAATCTGGATTGAAAGAATTTGTTCTTCCTCGAATCGAAATACTTCATAAATAAACTCATGCACTTTATACGTTACTGGTCTTTGATTAGCTTCTGCAAAATCAAAACGTAAAGTATTCACGCGTTTCACCACCATGCCTGTTCCTATCAACCTTCAGTTCCAGCACACGGCTCGTTCGCGCACAGAGAGTGCTTTATACACGTGCACTCACCACCGGAACACAGCTGCGACTATCACCAACTGAGCTAAATTGACAAGACGTCAACAGTTGCACGAACTAGCGATAAGAAGAGCATTGCAAGTTAAGACTGCTCCCTGTCTATATTTCGAGCAATTTCTGTTATTAAAAACATGTTTTGGTGTTTTAACTTATTAAAGTGTGTTTTGCAGATTTGTACATTAATTATTCGTTAAGTGATGATGTGAATGTTCTATATCTTTCTCGTTTTTTCGTCTTCAAACTTCTGAATAAGGAACGTAACATAGGGAGGAGCATATAGCTTCGAAAATAGTACGGACTGATTACGTAAACCAATCAGAGGATGATTTTCGTTGTATGACGTAGGAGATTAAATTCTCAGTATTTCATGCTATATTTCTACGTAACGGAAAACCGTAGCGCTGAAATTTCAAAAACATCATATCTTATTTAATCCGATATACACAACAAATTGTAAAATATATAAGGACGGGGAAAACGGAAATGTCCATTGTTGATTTCAGCATAATGGATGCCGATGTAGGTTCCCTAATTACATTCAGTGATAGTGAAGATTCCGATCATTACAAGGTTAACGTATCGGTCCAATGTGATAGTCATAGTGCACGGAGCATAAGTGTGAATAACTGTCCCCCGTTAGGCAGAAAGACAAAGCTTTATATTGTAACTTTGATGATTTAGCATTGGGTAATACTGAAGTACATGCACTCGATTTACGTCAGAACATGGCTAGACCAGCAATTCAGGGTAATTTCACGAAACAAGTTCAGGAAAGTGTATATGCGGATTTGGTTACGCAACTTAGCGAACTCCCAATAGTAAATGGTGAAGATAGCGAAATAGTATTTACATTTTTGGTAAAAATTGATGAAATGTAGCAAAGAAAAAAAGGTTCCCCCGGAAGTAGTTCTTGTAGCTTCATTATCTCGGACACGTGGGGAGTTTCATCAAGCTTTTCAAATGTTATTAAACGAAACTAACAGTTGGGACATAATTTGTTCGCACCTCCTTATGCAATTTGTTTCTTTATTTGCTAGAAGTCATTTTGTGAACAAATATTTTTATAGAAGCATTTGTATGAAACATTTTCTTCATTCGTATGTGAAAAACTGAGCATCTTTAATGTGTTAGCAAAGCACTTTGATGAGGCAACGTTATGCAAAATTATAAGTAGCATGGTAACTCCGGATGTATACAAAGAATGTTTTCCCGCGATCCTCCACAAACAACAGTGCAACTCGTTAGTTCTGCAAATAAACTAGATTTATGGCACACATAAAGTTTTGACTACAGCCGATTTTATGCTGTTAGTCGGCAAACGAAAAATTTGTTGGACATAAATACTTCCAGTAATGCAAAATTAAATATAAGCTTTCGGGTACAAAGGAAATTCAGTGAAATAAACCTAAACTTTGTTTTGGATGTGGTTCACATTCACATCTTGTGAAACAATGTGAAGTTAGGCAAAAACAGTAAATTTTGCGAACTGACACTAAAACTACAGTAAAACTTAACGATCTGCGCTCACGGAAAATAGCTTACATTATAGCTAATGTGTACGGAGAAAACATTAACTGTGTAGTGGATACAGCCAGCGAGGCTTGTTTCATTAGTTTAGAGTACTACAAGAAAATTAGATCCAATGTACAATTTGTGCATCTTCCGAAAAACGTAAATGCACTTGGTGAAAAACAAGTAGAAATTAAGGAAGAAGCAGCTATTGATTTCATAATTTGTGGTATGAAATTTACCGCACGTTTTGCAGTGGTGAACGATAATTATTTCATCATGCTGTTAGGCAATTCATTCATTTTCAAATATGGTGGAGTGGTGGATACCAGTAGTGGAAAGTTAACCCTAGCGAAATTTAACATAGAAACTAAATTGTTTACCCACTAATTCCCTGCAGTATCCTCTCTTGCGCGTGAATCCCCTTTGCCTCTCAGGTGACCCTCTATGAAGCAGCGACCTACTGGCGCCGCAGGTTCGTCTGATAGGAGGGGTGTACCCTGGAACAACACAATTGAAAATAAACGTGGAAAGAAGAGTTAGCAAGCTAAAAAATGGAATCATTCGTTGAAACCAACACCTACATTGTCTGCATTGCACAGTACGTCAACCTCTGACTTTGTAACATCCACTGATCCAAAGACACTGCTGGTAGCCACACCAAATGAAATAAAAGGTAAAAATATTTCAGATGTATTGTTAAGTAATGATCCCAATTTACATAAGTATGTAGAAAATATTTTGTGTAATTATAAGGACGTGATTAATGAACGATTAAGCACGGTGAAGAATTTCCAATATCATATTGAAGTTGTGGATAAATCACCTGTCAAACAGCAACCCTATCACATGCCCAAGCATAAGCTTCGCAAGCTGGACAAATACATTGATGATTTACTTGAACAAGGAGTAGTGGAAGAGGTTGAAACTTCTCCCTGCTGTTCTCCTGCATTTCTTGTTGAAAATCCAGACCATAGCAAACGACTCGTCGTTGCTCACAACGCCATCAACAAACGTGTTGTGATAAATCAATTTCCAGCCCCGAATATTGAAGCATTGATTGCGAATACAGGCAAGGATAAAATCTTTAGCAAGCTTGATCTTAGGAGTAGCTTCTTCCAGTGTTTGTTGAGTGAAGAAAGTAAGACATACACTACCTTCGCGATCCCTACGTGCTTACTTTAATTCCTCCGCCTACCGATGGGTTTTGTAAATTCATCCTTTGTGTTAAGTAGCTTGATGAATCGTATATTTCAAGATATGATAGGAGAAAATCTTGAAATTTATTATGACGATCTTTGTATTCACACTAGTGATATTGAATCCCACAAACGTATATTGGAGAAAGTACTTCAACGCCTTAGAGAATGGGGAATTACCGTATCGAAACGTAAATTATGTTTGTTTCAAACTACTTTGAAATTTGTAGGATGGAAATATGTTTATTGATGAGGATAGACTTAAAGCGATTCTTGATTTAGCACCTCCCAAAAATAAGCGAGGTGTAGCTAGAATCTGTGGTCTCGCCCAGTTTTATTCGAAATATATTCAAAATTTTGCAGAAATCATGCAACCTCTCCATAGATTAAGATCTGATAAAATTTCTTTCAGATGGGAAGAACCGGAACAACGTGCATTCAAAGAATTGAAATTAGCATTCAAAAATCATGTGCTGTTAAAAGTTCCTGACATGGACTCCAGTTTTGTCATTCATTGCGATAGCAGTACTCGTATTTATTCAGCAGTTCTTAGCCAATATGATGATAATGGTGAATTGATTTTTTTTAAATCCTAACGAACACTGGAGTAAAAATATTTATGAATTAGAGCTTACTGTATTTTGCTTAGCACTGGAGAAATTTGAACATTTCTTATACATGCCATTTACGGTCTTTGTCGATAATCAGGCATTAAGCTGGATGTTAAGAAATCATAAACGACAAAGGAAATATGGATCGATGATTGAGAAAATATCTAAATTTAAATTGAAGGTTGTCCATTTGCTATCAGCTGCCAATTCTGTCGCGGATTTCTTGAGTAGAGGCACAAGTTCGTTGGAATTTCATGCATCTGAAGATGATGTTAATAGCGACCTCAAATATGAAGGGAAAATACGAATCTTTCATTTATCAATTTTTGGCAACAGCCCTTGTTTAATAAACCTCTTTCCGATCTACAACGTGAGCATGATGTTTTGAAGGCCATAATTGACAAGGTAGAAAAGAAAGAAAATATTTCTGGGTATGAAATAAGAAATAATATCTTATTGCTGAAAACCAAAGGAAAGAAAACTTCTGGATTACGTGCTGTAATTCCTCCAAGCATGACGCAGGCTATAATTAAATGTTTGCACGATCAATCTATTGGTGGAAGCCACTGTGGTTTCCAGAAGACAGCGGCGAAAATAGCATTACGTTTTACGTGGAATAGGATGTTCACCCAAATAAAAGAATACGGCCGTCGGTGTGATATTTGTCAGAGAAGTAAAGACTCAACGACTGGTAAAATGGGTACATTTTACAGTAGGAAAGTGTTAAGACCTAACCATACCTGGCACATTGATATTATAGGCCGTCTTCCGTCTAGTAATTCATGTGAGCATGCATTAATATGTGTAGATGCTGTTAGTAAATTTGTATTGTTAGAACCTCTCAGAAAATTAAATTCAAAAACTATGTGACAAATTAATGAAATTTTTTTACAGGTAGGATTCGTCATGAAGATAATACATGATGGTGGATCTGTGTTTGTCAGCGATTACTTTAAGCATTTTCTTTTCAGCTTAGGTACTCAAGATGTCACTATATCCCCTTACAACTTTCAAACGAGCAATCCGGTATGCACAATTAGATTTGTCAAAATATTTTGCGAGCGTATGTCGGTATAGAGCAAAAGAACTGGGCGAAATTACTACCTACAGCAGCCTATTCGATCAACGTAAGCATAAATGAAACAAAACAAATGACTCCTTCTGAATTATTTCTGGGACGTAAGAAGTATAATAACCTTGATTCACGTTGGTTTTTAATTTAGATTTGGACGATGAGATCAACTCCAAGGAAAGGTACCAAACTGCGGCTTTAAACATAGATAAAGTCTGGAAAAGACGTGAAAAGTTATACAATCAAAAACATGTAGCCGATAAGTTACCCATAGGAGAGTTGGTTCTTGTAAAGAATTTTAAAAAGTCTTCTCTCTTGAAAATTTCAATCCGAAATTAGTTCCGTTATATTATGGACCATTTATTATTTTGAATTATCCGACTCAGAACACAGTCTGCTTGCAGTCTAAGGAAAATCCTAATGTCCGGTTAAAGAGACATATTCAATTTATTAAGATGTATTATCCATCGCCATGCAATTTATTGCATGGAACAGATTTGTTTCCTTTGAGTATGTAGTAGAGGTAGAATATTTCATTTATATTTATGTATTTTATATTTTGTATACTGTGTGTCGATATTTGTATTTCACAGGATCCTGTATGTGTTGTGATATGTCGTCCATTTGTAAATCACCCTGTATCTAATTTGTACTCATCAGCGAAAGTATTCTACTCACTATACTCTAATATGGAGGTTGAGAACGTTTCGTATGCCTATGCCATTACTTGGGGTGGAAATTAGAATGTAATTATAGGAATGGACACGGAAACTGTAGGTTTGATTTTTTCTTTTGGAACCACATGGCTTTACTTCTTATCGATTAATTTTATCGGGGGAGTTTAATATGTAACGATTTTCCTCCGTAAACTCCCTGTGCTTCTGTTACGCGCATAAATGCTTGTTTGTTTTTGCGCCTGCTATCGTGCTGTCATCTGCAGCCTAGGTAGTCAACTGATCGCATGTTGGCGTCAGTTGAAATTCACGGTAAGTCCGGAGCAGAGGTTGAATCCTCCATCTTTATTCTTTCTAGGTAACATTTTACCTTGAATAGTGCCCATGTGAACTATGTGCGATAATATATAATCTATTTATTCATATTTATTTGTAAGTAGTTACGTATTGAAGTGATTTTTGGAATCGTACCCGGAGTGTGTGCACGTACATTTGAAAGTGGAATCGAACCCGTGATTGCATGCTCCATAGCGTCGCCATCTTACGTAATTACATTTCGTGTCTTTTGAATTTTGTTGAGATTTATTGGAATATTGAAATTAGTAGTGTTATGTAATGGAATCGTGTTATCCATATGATTTGAGAAATTTAGGGAAATTATTTCGTGGAACTTTGTCTCATAAAGAAACTGTAATTTCGTGTAATTAGATTTGTTCCGAATGCTACAACTGTATTTTAAACAAATATTGTGGAAGATTTTTCTACAGTTAGATTTCTTTGCATTATGTTCTGTGCTTTTACTGGCCGTTTCTAATGTGTTTAATGCTGCTCGGCAAGAATTAATCGTTTTGATGAAATATTGTAATAAGAAAATACATGCCTAGCAAGAACTAATTAATGGGGATTGTAACCTATTTCGATCTCTCTTTGTTTTTTTAATGCTAAATTCCCCTTGGTCAATCGGAGTAGAAGTGGTAGTTGTGGTTTTACTCAACCGAGTACATGCACACGAGTTATCAATCATTGTGAACTTTTCATCTACGTTCGTTGGTAAAGTTAAAGACACGTGGTCAATTTTCATGAAATCATTTCTTGTCTGCTGTCATAATTTGCATCCTTCGTAAGCTACGTTCTTGTAATGAAATATAAAACACATACTGGTACACTAGTATGCTTAGTAGTACACAGTGGGTGGATTGAAGTATTGCCGTGTCCATTTAGCTGCCAGGTTGTCAGGTGTCTGGATTGGGTGACGGGTGGAAGTTATAATTTGTCCGGTACCTTACCCAGGTGCAGGTCGGCTTGTGTGGACGGTGCAGGGTGGTATATCCTACTCATTTATTTCGGGGGGCAAATTATTAAATTACTTCCTGAGTACTGTGTATACACGGCCGCCGTGCGGTTGCATTCTCGAAAATCCCTGCTAATATTGTCCTCCGAACATCGTCTCGGTGTTCCCAACGGTTTCTTTCCATCAAGCTTTCCAACTGAGATTGAACATTTTCTACGTTTTTCTTCCATCCGAGCTACATTTCCATCTTAGTCATCGCGATTTAATACAGATATTAATAATTAGATTTATAGTACATTTAAGTATGGTTAAATTAAATTCCACATGCGTTGAACAGAAATAAGTCAGACCGTAAAGAAAAGGACAAATATACTGAAGTAGAAAACTAACAAATTCAAGAACTTTACTATATACTCTCATCAGGTTGAACCAAATAGGACTATAGTTATAGATGAGATGAGATTTCCCGGTACATGTCCGAATATTTTGCAACACACCGGTTAAGAAATCAAGCCATGCTGTTTATAGAGGGATGTGAAACAATTTTTCCGATTAGGCTGGAACAGAGAGAAAGAATTCGGTCAGGGCATAAGTTGTAGGTTGCATCCCAACATTTACCTGGTGTGGCTGAGGGAAACTACAAATGAAAATCACATACCGAATGTGAAGTCAAAGCTCTACCAACTGAGTTACGTTTGCTTGGTAAAGGAACTATCAACTTTTTTAAAAAAATCCTGTTTTCCATGGACATTACAAATTGTAACTGTAAATATGAAACAAAGAAAACGAAGAACTCATTGGCAGATCTGTCTCTCTCTAGCTGAAAAAAATCGAAGTAAGGGTTCCCAGTCATGTAATCAGAGCAAATTGCTTGAATTTTTCAGGTTTCCTAATATACTGTTCAGAAATTTTAAGGTTACAATCTATACATAAAAGATAAAATTAGAATAGAGAAGAAAGGAACTTCTTATTTACGTCGCTTTCTCAATGAATAAATCTACAGTGGTTAACATTTAAAACAGTGAAAAATCAGTATAGATTTCGACAATTCAAATTCATCGTAAGTAATAGCATGAACGTATCACAGATGCAAGAAGGAATTTAGTTCCTAGTACATTAGAGTCCCGAAATCTCGGCACTCGATAGCCCGGCAGTCCGGATAACTCGGCCACACTGACTTATCAGGAAAATTACTGTACACTGTGTATTCATTAATTTTCATTTTCATGTAGTAAAGGCCTTATACCTTCATAAAGTACGTACTTTTCCTTTGTTTAAGGGTATTTGGGCAGTTTATTCTCTGTTGTATTCTCAAGCAAACAGTACATGCAAGTACAGTACAGTATTTTCTGAGGAAGCACTCGTACTAATTCTTTTTAAGCCCATTCCCGATAACCCGGCATTTTCACAAACTCGGTCACCCTTCGGTCCACATTAGGCCTAGTTTTCAGGACTCTACTGTACAGCCTCTAGATCCAACACATAATTAAGATCTGAGCCGCCGTAGCTCAGTGGTAGAGCGTTGGCGTAGCGTTCGGAAGGTCTCAGTTCGATCCCAGCGGCCGACCATCCTGACAGTTTTTTTTTTCAAGTTTTTCCCTCAGTTACGCCAGGCAAATGCCCTTTAACAATGACCCTACCCGACATCTTTCCGAATCCTTTCCCCTTCTCTATCCTGGCTTGAGCCTCAGATGCCTACAGGCCATAAATACAAATTCAAACATACTTAAATCAGGTATGGTGCCATTATATTTCGATCTCTGAGACCTTTTTCAAGCAAGAAGAATTAAATTATGAATATGGGTAAACAGACAAATATTGTCTTCGTCATTTATACATATCCTCCTGCTTGCGAAAGGCCTCAGATCGAAGTATAGTGCCTTCATCTCTATTTTAATTATACTATGAAGTTATTTTAAGACCTTTAGGCATCTTAGGCTCATACCAAGAGAGGCCGTGCGAAGGTAGACAGTCAGGGCCTATTTTAGGTACCATCTCAGCATTTGCCTGGTATAACTGAATAAAACCATGTATAAACCTCAGTCAGGATGGTCGGCCGATGAGATCGATCCTAGGACCTCCCGAATGCTAAGCCAATACTCTATCACTGAGCCAAGGCCGCTCTTTCTCTTAATCATGTGTGTCTACAAATAGAATTGGATATACGTAACCTTTCATCTGTTATCTGCTATCTGAAATTATAGGTAACACAAAAGGAAACTTCTGCGAGGAAGGCACGGATGATCATCGCTGAATTTGCAGTGCCTGCTATGGGCTCAAAAGTCCGAAACTGAGTTTTTGGTGTCATTCGAAAGAGAAACACATTCCCCTTCTTTTGCAATTACAGCTATGTGCTAATTATTTCATTCCACGGTTTTCAATTTGCAAGAAAAAATTCTGATCTTGGTTTCGTACATCCCTTAATGTAAAAAATAAGACTTTCAACCATTTTTCCTGGTGAAAATTAACTGACTCCACTTGCTAATAGATATTCCGACTACTCCCGGCAATTAGCATTCATTAATATCGAAATAAGTAAAAATAACAGATAACTTTATAAACACGTTTTATTGCTTTCCTGAAAAATTGGTTAAAATGCACATAGCAGGTATTGCAAATTCAGCGACGATATTATGCTTAGCACGGAATTCTATTCTACAAAAGTCACTAATTTATCTGTTTAAGAAGAAATTCTACAAAATAACTGAATGAGCGCATGGCCTCTTTAATATTCACTCTAAGAAGGAAAAAAGTGTCACAGGTTAAACTCCCCCGTGGTCCATTGAACGGAGTTGAACAACATAGGGTGGATATAGTGCTGGTTAAAAATAGTTGGAATGCAGTTGTTTCTGAAATACAAAAGATAAAATGTATTGTATGGGCGGTAACAGCACTATGGCTTGCCTGAAATTCAAGTATTTTCAGTTAATCTTAAAGAAAAACGAAACGTGTTATCATTGATATCTTGAACTCAGTTCTGGAAACCCTATTGGGCAACTATTGAAATTAATGCCCTGGATATAAGGGGAAACGAACTCTACCTACACACATATTTACCAACGTGTACCAACGTTTACCAACGAGCTCCGAAACCATTGCTAGCATAGGTAGGAAATCAGATTAAACAAATTAATTAAGTTTTCAAAAATATACGAAACGTTGAGTAAGTCAACGTTTTATAGAAGAATCACGTATTTGTGAATGAAGTCGACCATTATAATCAATTCAACACATGTGTGGAAATAAAAGGGTTTGCCAAGGTGGACCCAGTCCGAACTTCAAAAAGAAAACTTTAAAATCAAGTTTTTTTATTTTTATTTTTTAATGATTTCTGAAATGAGCGCACGTCACAGAAGTGCATAATAATGAAGGCAAATGCATTTTTGATTGTTAGAATACAATCACAACATCCGTCCTAACTCGAGGATAAAAAAATATCTAAAATCTACAATAGTTTACTTTGGAATATTCAAATACAAATAAGTACTCGAGCTCACTCACTACTCAACAACTTTTCCTAATTATCTCTTCCATCTAGCTAGACATTATAGATCTTGGTGCTCTTCACTTTCGATCATTATTTTCACAAATGAAATAATTATTTATTACTTGCTATCCGCAGAAGCACAGAGCGAAGCACGAAATAACAAGAGGATAAAGGATTAACAAAATAAGCAGCACCTGGTGGTTGCTGGCCAGACGGCCAAGTAACACTGAGAAGGTCGAGCGGTAATTCAGGTCCTGGTCGGACCGCAGTGGCTAAGTGGAAGAGCGCTCGCTTCCTTGCCTCGGGTTCTTAGTTCAATCCCGCATTGTGCCTATGTGGACTTTTAGGTGGATAAATGCCGTATTCGTGGGTTTTCTCCTGTTTCGTCCCACTTTCTTTATTCCAAAAATTCTCCCACCATCATTCATTCTGCCTGAGCCAAAGTTGCTTATATAAAAACCTGAATTTTTTTTAATAATCAGACCGTGTTCAGGAAGATTGGTGCGACCATCTCGAATGAGGTTCTTCACATATTTAGAATTTTACCAATCAAAGGCAGAATGCCAGGATCCACAATTAACTTACGACTCCAAACCACACCGCGGCTTGAATCCAGTGCATATACCACGAAATGAGGTTCCCCTCGCCCCACACATGCCCCGTTCATAGTTTTTCAATTCAACAGTAGTGATACACCGTTACCGACAGAGCTACTGAAGTCTGAACACATCCATTCACTTTTCGTGTATATATACATTAGGAAATTTAATGAAATAATTATAGCCAAGGGCTGACTTAGGTTAGGTAAGTCAGGTTCAGATTTTTTTTTACCATGCCATTTAATCATGTACGTACTGATTTTCGCAGAACAGTAACTGTTTTTTAAAGGATTGTCCTGCGTGATTCGAAACGGTGAATATTAAGAAATGGCATAGCGGACATTCCTAATATGAATAACTACCACGACAGGAAAGCCCGCGACGGCGGTGGGGGGCACTCACTCCATTGAAGCAAACACTTTTAATTTTCCACTTTCCTGTTCATTGATCGCGGAATTCCACCGGAACCTCCCGAGAAAAAGTATGTCTCGTAGTACCCACACCACTATGGCGGAAGCATATATACTCCCTCATATATCTACGTATTTCACTCTAAAAACACTGGATCATGACTCCCAAAGTTTCTGTCGACACTCCTACTCACTTTGGTAACATCACCTTTCTCCTGTAAATTCTACTTCCATTGGTGTAGGTAAAGTAAACCGAACCCGGCACTGGGTGTAAGGCGCTGCCTATTGGAAGGTATGCTCATCACGGTAGCTATATTGAAATCGATTTTCTTAAATGGGAAGGGGGTAGTATAACATATCATTCTGGGCTATAATTCTACAGGAAACGCGTCTCTGAAGTAAATTTTGCCATAACTGTATTATTGTGAGAGAGAATGGTATGTGGCATTAGTATAGGGTAATGATTCAATAGCCTGAAAACACATTTTATTTTGAAATAATAAATGAAATGAAAACTCAATTGGGCATTTATCTGTTACACAGCATCCGCCTTCTTAAGACTTTCCACTTGCAACTTTTCAATTACCCAGCAAGTTTAGGTTAGCTTTCGTTCGGTTAGCGCAGCCCTTCCGCAGCTGGATGCCGAATACACGACTTAACCCCTGAACGAATACAAATTGTTTCTGATTATAGTGCCATATATATAAAAATCACAGTCATATTTAATCCACTAGTGGATGAGGCCTCTCCCCGAAGGAAGGAGTTGGTCTACTGCTCTCACGCTGACCAGACGGGTTGGGAGAGTAAAGCCAAAGCTCTCACTGTGATCGCCACTGTCTTTTATTCACAGCAGCTCCCCAATTGTTCTCACGATGCTGGGTCAACACCGAAATTTTTGAGCCCCCACCGGGAATCGAACCCGGGACCGCTCGCACTGAAGTCGAGCGCGCTACCGATTAGGCTACGCAGCAGCTCCAGCAGCTCCATATATATATATATATATATATGCATTCAGAATTCATTTTTGCAGAATGTGGGGAAAATGTAACTTTTAATATTAGTCCAAAGACTTTGCATCACATTCTGCAATGAACACATCTGAATCATGAACGAGAAGTACATCCAACGGCATTGAAAGGCAGGTAATATGCAGAATTATTAAAGGCTCATGTCAGTCACAAAGGATCGCATGGTAATTGAATATTATTTTGCGTTTTTTTTTATTTTCCACATATCATAGTATGCTTCATACCTACAGGGTTGCAAAACATGGCATATTTGTAAGTTGCCACTGGTCTATAGGAAGAAAGTAACTTAAATGCAGTACTACTAACTATTATTGAACACTGTAGGTAAAATTAAATTATTATTTATTCTGCACAGCACATCCGTTATTGCTTTTATACGTATTATCGTATCCATCCGCCATTCGTATATTCTTCACAATGACGGAGCACAAAAATACTTGTTTTCACCGCTTAAGCATATCATAAATAAACAATTGATAATTATACATATATATGTATGTACATACCTCACTTAAACCTAGATTTTAATTGTAGAAGTTTCTATAAAAAGCAAGTTTTATAACACACTCCACGTTTACGTCCAACCGCTCTTACGACTATAAGTTCTGAACATAACACACCGCGGCGCTGCTATCACAGTTCAACTGTAGACAAATGACAGCACATTTCCGAATGCAGCTTCTCAAGTACGTCTCAATTTGTGACATATCGCTCTGCGTTGATCCAGCGAAGTACAAGTTTGGGACGAGCAAAATGATCGCAATGTACTGTCTTAGGGACGTGCGTTTTAGGTCTCATTGGGATATGCTCAAATGGAACCAAAACAGAACGTATCGGCGATGTATCTACGAAAATCCTGCTGTTAGGGATAGTTTGAGAATTTTTGTGTGATTCAAGACGGTATGAGTCATGTTGCCAATTTTAAATACGGTACTCCACAAGCTACTAAAGATACTGTATAATTTGCCGAAAATGAAGAGAAATTATGAATGAACGTCATTTGTATTATCTTGTGATATTCATTGGTGAATGGTTTGCTTAAAACCAACAAAATAATATTAAATATCTATCAACACAAAAATATTTTGCACAGTTGTATGATGTGTGACGTCTTTATGGAGGATCTGAGTATGATACTGAACCAAATATTAATTAGTATTTCAAGTAAATCAAAAGTTCAAGGTTAATTAAAGGTTTTTCATTCAAAATTTAATTTTCTTTATCTTTTTTCTAAACAAAGAAATCCATCCTTTAAAATACACGTGAAGTGAAATAAAAGGATTACTTAAAGCAATGTAGGAGAATTAATGTGGTAATAGCGGCGATCCGTTTCAGGCGTAAGCACCAAGTGCTGTGAATCCTTACTCAACCACTCTGTCCGTCTCTCGACAACTTCCAACTCAGGAACTACTAAGACAACATAAAACATGATGCCATATTGCCTCCTGGCAAGCAATGTTGCGAGTTATTTGAGAAAAAAGTTAAGTGAACAGATTGACAACTTCTTTGTAGCAATAAAGGGACATCTGCTGTCTTGTTAACAATTTGCCGCGACACATGACAAAAAAGGATAGTCTCGTTAAAACCAGGACGTTCAGTCATCCTACTATAAAAGCCCGAAGCGCCATGAATAAAATTTAATTCAATAAATTCATGGAGAGAATACATTTAACCGCATATTTCTCTTGCTTCATTGAAATTAGGAGACAACAGATTCGCTTTTCTGACGATTTTTCCCTCACTCGTAACTTAATAAAAATCGCCCTATCAACAGTTAGTTAATACTAAGTTTAATATAATTTAAGTAAATTAATCACGCCTTTTGCATTGCGGAAAAAAATATTCAGGGCGAAGAGACGACTTGAACTGCCAACCCTTTGCTTCGCGGTCGGCAAGCTTAACCACTGCATGACAGACAGCGCTTATTTATCATTATTTCATCAGCATTTATTAGCACAGCATTGAATGACAGTCTTCACTTCGAAATTTCAAACCAATATTGTGTCTTTCTTGTCGCCTTCTCGTGGATATAATAGCTTAGCTACATGATTACGCAATTCATATGTTGTATCTGTAACTTTCGTTTGTGTAATGTTTTATTTGAAGGAACATTGTCTGTAATCTCAGTTGCTGGTAATACTAAAGATATACACTGTTTCATAGAGCCAAGAGAAATATCCCTTCTTTCCTCTGAATTTCCCCGTCAATTTCCGTATGTTGCCAAATCTCTCACTTTTGGACTTAGTTTATTTCGATCATTTCTTCATGTTTCTGTTTTTTCATTATAATTTCATTATTTATTAATATTTTTGTGACAAAATTTCAGGAAATATTCGTCTTTACATATTTCACGTGTTTAACAATTAAGCGAATTCAAGGAGAAAAATATTATTTGTCAAAAACAGTCAAATAAAGACATGCGAAAATTGTTTTGAGCATGAGTGTACGTGTAGAAAGTTTTTTTCCGTATAAATGCTAAAATCACTCTAAGTTCAAATCGAATAGTATTGTCTCGTAGAATATTTCAATATCAAACAAATAGTAAAAATGTAGTTTGTTTCTTGCTCAACTTTCAAAAGCAAAATATCCTTCCTTAGCTAGTAAGATTAAGTTGAATTTAGAATGTGGCACCTTCTTACAAGCATCAGTAAATACGTATGAATGTAAAAGAAGTTTCATTTATTGCTATGTTTAGAAATATGACAAATGTCTATTCACCTCAGCTACGCCAGCGTCCTTCGCCATTGACGCAAACAAAATAAATTTATAGCAGATTTATATGTTGGAGACGCCGGGTATACCAAAATACCATAGTTAAAAATAACATTAAATACACGTTGTATTAACGTCTTATCAACGCAATAATGTCCTTGTTGAAATATGGTTTAAAAATATACGTAATCTTTTCAACCGATAACGGTTAATCAACGAAATGAACCTACAATCAACGTTGAAAACACGTATGTGTGTTACTGGGGTAACTAATTAAAAAGTAGTAATTCTATTGTCGATAAAAATGAAATAAATTAATTTGTTCCATAATACGTGATTTTAGATTTCCACAACTAATCGTGTAGTACTTTAACTGCTAACAATATTCCTTGACGATGTGAGTAGGAAGGCTTACGAGACGATCGTCGGGTTCAAAATAATAAAACAACGAATATTCGAAAAAAGAGTTTTATTAGTAAATTGTTTTCATGTTTAATTTCAAGCAACAATAATATGAATAAATAGATATTTGAGATTTTTTAAATTCAAATTTTGATCGCTTTAAACCAGATATTATCCAGTAGCACACATACTTTGAAAATACGTGGAGTAAACGTTAGTACCAAAACGTTATTTTAACGTTGTAAATGTACCGAAATGTCCGCTTGTTCAACGGTTTGTTCGACGTTGAATAATGGTTGAGAAGAAACAAGTTGAAATCAAGAAGCGGACGATGAAGAAACGAGTTCAGTTGACCAAAACAGAGCAAGGTTGCTGTCTATTGGTATACAAACATTTAGTTGCATTTTGTCTGTTGCTTTCATCATGATATACAGTATTAATTTTCCAACAGTAAATAATACGATCGGATGCTGTGGGGTTCGAAGGTGGAACGTTCAGCAGTCCTCGTCGGTAACTCGACGCGTTGACCACTTATGTACTTTCTAAACAATGATACATGATGCCTCGTTTACATAAAAATGAAATTCATTTTTTCGAAAAACATCAATAAGAAATAATACCAGCTACGCATTCCATTTACGCTTTTTGTTTATCAACTTTATAAGCCAACTTGTGGATTTTATTGAACATAAACAGAAAAATGAACAGAAGATTATCATACTCTCACAGCACCAAAAATGTGATAGTCTCTTCTCAAAGACAATACATGGAAGGCGACATAGCCTCTCGTCCTTATAAATGCCTCGACTCTGACTCCAAGTGCTGCCTATAAAAATGCCCTATCCACTAGAAATTCTTTGCCTGTCTTTACGAAAGGGCGTTTGCAATTTGGTTCATAATTGTCTTCCTCCGAACTTGATGTGGTACACCGTGTACTAGCTACAAAATCTTTCACTGTCTTTGCATCTGCCCCTGAAAATACCAGAACAGCCACTTCTTTCTTCTAATCATGTATATATCGATACATCATTCGAGGCTAAGACTGCATCATGAGTAGCTGTACTTTTGCCATCTATTTCACGAGAATGCTTGATGATATCTATTTTTACAGGCAGCTTTAACTTCGGTTTTCTGCCTTCAAGCTCTTTCACAGAGAAATAACATGTGTAACAAAAATACTTCCTTAATTTCTTGCATTTTACGCATACACTTCGATGATCAATGTTTTCTAAAAATACAGAATCGTATATTTTTAAATCCTTGAAAGATTCCTCATCAACTCTATTTGCTACATCTTGTTTGCTGATTTCTGCACACGAAGGTTCACTACAGGTATTCGTGCTTCTTCTTACGAGAATCGCTTATACTTCATAATTTGTTGTAGTATACGTTGACTCTTTTACCACTAGCACATATTTTCTTACACTGAAATATAATAAAAGTTTCATTTAATTATTCTTTAATAAAATAACAATAGTTAATATCCCAATCAGCTGCCCACGGATCCACCTTGAGAGTTAAATAGTCTTTTACTGTATGTATTAACAGACAGTCTAAAATGCAGTTGCTACGCGTCGTTTCACAATCATGTAAGAATAAGAATAAAGAATACTTTCGTTCTTTCTTGTTATGCGCATGTTTTTCTTCTTTGACACTGAACATCGCTGGACTATTAAATATGTATTTCTCAATAAGTGTAACATGTTGCCTTAGAAAAATGCAGACAAAGCGAAATCTATGTCATAGTTGAAAACACTTCACATTAACGTCCTATCAACGAAATTCTATCTTCGTTGAAATATAGTTTAAAATTCAATCTGTTTTCAACGTGCACATGAGGACATAAAAATTAGTTTGTGTCATTCAATTACTTTTTAATTATAAGGTAAACGCACCAGTAATGAACACTTTAAGGACACTTTTCACCGTTATAATTTTTAACTCAAATACAGTTCAAATGTATTGATCAATTGAGAATGTCACACGTTCTCCATTCTTTCCCGTAGTGATTTCGAGTTCGACCCATTACTTTCATTAACATACACTATTTGAGAATAAATCACGGTTCATGTCTAACATTGTTTTTGTACCAGGGATGGACATATGAAAAACCTAAATGTTCCAGTGATGGAAACCCAGTAGTGGACATAATGCTTAATTCAAAATAATTTAAATAATCATTGCTGATATTTCTAATATGAATACTAACCAAGATTATATGTTTAATGGAATGTTCTTCGATTATCTTATTATTTCATGGAATTTCACTCAATTATCATTCCGAAGGTCCTGGTTTCGAAAACAAAGGTCGACATTCCTTAGTGAGGTTTTAATAAGTTTTTCCTCATACCAGGCAAATACCCTGATGACACCTTCAATTTATATCTGTCCTACTCCTCGCCACTTCCTTTCCCCTACCTTATCCCGGCCTGATCCATAGATTTCTTGTGGCCATAAAAAAAATCTAAGTTGTGTCCCATACTTAATAAAATAATTTCATTATAATGGGCATCGCCGCGTCCATCATTGGAAATAATGGAACCAAAAAATCTGCTGACAAACTTATGATCATGAAGAGTAAATGGTCATTCCCAAGATTGAATAGAAAACAAACAGGAGTATGATTTCACCCTCGGAATGTAGGAGAGTTTAGCGTCCTCGATTCCTGCGTACGTGGTCATGCGTTCAGTTTCCGCTGAGGGCTATTGAATGGAATGGTTCGAAGCTCACATTACCAAAAACTGTAAGGGTGAGTCCAGATTAGACAAAATTTCTGTGCTTGCACATGTTGGTGAAGATCGTCTCAGAACGGCTAAATCATCGGTCGCTTCTTTCCTACTCCGAATTTTGAAAATAGAAAAAACAAAAAACAAAGAGAATTTATTTGGGTGATTACTTACTGCGGAAATTACTATATTTGATGGCACAATACCCTAGGATAAGTTTAAACACACACTAAAGAAGAAATATCTAAAAGATCTGAAATGGTTTACATGTGCCCTCTTAATCGATTTGCAATATTACTGCTGCTAACATTGTTCGTAGGTTGCCATATACTATAATTAAGTTCAAAGTTTGTATCAATGACCTCTATCTAAAAACGATACTGAACTGACTGTTGTCATTGAACATTTCATGAATATATGAAGCCAGGCATCGGAGAGGTACTTAATCTCTTTTGTCCACTTCCAGTCTAAACCAATATGAAACAAATTTTCGGATTTTACTAATTTTTTAACGCTTGATATCGCTGTGCAACCTGTATTTTATTTGTCTTAATTCTTGCAAAAAGTATATATCTGGTGTAGTAAAAAGTAATCCATTATTTTTGCATGACATTGAAGGCTTGACTTACCATAGTCAGAATGCTCCAATTTAGGTCACATATGCGCCGTTTTGTACGATAACGTGTTGCCATTTGGAAGGTAATATCATGATGCCTCTCTCATAGAAGCTCTTGTCCCTATTGCCAAAAAATTGAGACAGTCGATTTTCACAAGCTTCTCTTGAAGCGAATTTTTCACCAGCAAACGTGTTCGCCATGGACAGGAACAGATGGTAATCACTCGGTGCCAGGTCCGGACTATAAGGTGGATGCACAAGAACCTCCCAACCAAGCTCCCGGAGCTTCTGGCGAGTCACTATCGATGTGTGTGGCCTGGCGTTGTCCTGGTGGAACACAATGTCTCTCCTATTGGCCAAAGCTGGGCGCTTCTGGGCGATTGCTGCCTTCAGACGGTCCAATTGTTGACAGTATAGTTCCGAGTTAAGGGTTTGGCCGTAGGGGAGCAGCTCATAGTAGATAATTCCCTGCCAATCCCACCAAACACACAGCAAAACCTTCCTGGCCGTCAATCCTGGCTTGGGCACCG
>JAGDQP010016772.1:469-31036 GCA_022664845.1 Lepisma saccharinum
ACTTCAGAGCGGATTATTGCGAAGACGAAAAATCGGAGAATAGGCGGTTGAGAGTAAATTAGAGGAAGTCACACCCGGGCTATCCAAAAATGCATATTGGAAAATGCTACAAGCAGGGCGCAAGGGATTCCCCCAAAGGAAGTAGGGGATTCCCAAAAAGTCTTCCAAGTAAAGATGGGTCGAAAGGACCACAAATGAGATGAGTTGCCAACAGGTAACAATAATTCATTGTTGGCACATCGATATCTCAACGAGAATTAAAGTTATGACCATTTTTATAAAATAATGCATGGTTGCGTATCAGACAGGGATGATAATTAAAGACAGTCAACGAGCGTTTGGCTCCTTTATTAGCAATGAGAGAGACTAGGAGTGTCCAGTCGGATGGTGGTGAGTACGCATCTTAACAGCTGCAGTGTAGTAAAAAAGACGTCGTCGTTGGTCGAGTGGTCAGTGCTATCAGGCGTCCATGATGTCACAGCAGTCTTGCATTGAAGCCCGCCTGGAAAAGAATCAGGTGTATGATTAAAGCGTAACAGCATGCAAAGGATGGACTGAGGGTATTAGTTAAGGAAGAGGCACGTTCTGCTGGTTAGTAGAAAGAACGCATTGTAATACAGCAGCCAAAGAATAGTGACTTGGAAGAGAGAAAACAAACACGCGTGCGTACGAGACATCAGGTGTCAACCGATGCAATTCAAAAGGTAGCAAGTTTTCCATACTATGTCACAAGCTTAAATAGTTCAATATGTCTATTCTACATAACAAAAAATACGTTAACGGGCATTACAAATTCTAGCTGCGTCGTAAACGTCCAGGAGTAACTTTGTAGCTGGAGTTGTGCCCACTGCCGTCCGCACCAATGGGAGAATGTAGTGAGTGTATGTAGTAATGTGTAGCTCAGTATGTTGTTGGAAGAAACACTTTGCAATATCATTAGTGGCTGACCACTCGACTAACGATTACGTCTTTTTACTACACTGCAGCTCTTAAGATGTGTACTCACCACCATCCGACTTGTCACTCCTTATCTCTCATTGCTAATAAATAAGCCAAAAAGAAGTTAGGGGTGTTGCATTAACGATCACAATGAATGCATTAACGATCACAATGACTCGGAATGACCGAGAGGTTAGTGTGCGTGCTGCGTGTCCCGATTACGAATTCAACTTCCGTCCGGTTCTCCTGAAGGCAGTCGTTCGGAGCCAACTTGACCACATGTTGTAGGTCTCGTCCTTACATGCGCCCCAGCTTGTTTATAACTCGTATAACAATTCAATTAAGCACGAGACCCCACGAGTGAATAGTATTTTTTCTGCTTCGCGTTGGAGCGAATTTCAGGAACTACACAGAAATGCGGATGGGCATAGGCAGTTCTAGTACATAAACTAGGATACATGAATCAATCTAATGCATAATCAGGGGAGAGGAGGGTAGCGACCAGTCTTTAATTACGGGCTAGGTGACGAGACGATGATTTGGCATTGACACTCCATCGCATACAAATAACGTCCTAATGACAAATTCTGCATTTTCAACTATAATCTGACGATTTCCGTTCACACTCGTGCAACGGACAGAGTCGCAATCGCAATCGAATCTGCCCTCTTGACCAAAATACCACCGGTATGTGACACAGGCTAACGAGCGTCAATACTCATACACTGGAGAATACACAATACAGCGTTTGTACAAACTAACACACAAAACATCCAATGTCCCATAGTCGAGTTCCAAATCAGAGTTGCTAGAATGTACAAATACCTTTTTTCGAGTATTCTATTATAGGTACATTTAGCGTTGCAATACGTACATGTTAGTACGATCCGATTCAGTTCAAATTCATCATTCTCTTGCACGCATTTTGTTTGCTTGTGTCGAATAGAAAGATTGAACTATTTAAGCTTGTGACATAGTATGGACAACTTGCTTCTTTTTCCCTTGCAAAGGTTTACACATGATTTCTAGTACACACGCGTTTGTTTTCTCTCTTCCATGTCATCCTTCTTTGGCTGCTGTATTACATTGTGTTCTTTCTACTAACCAGCCGAACGTGCCTCTTCATTAACGTCCATCATTTGCATCCTGTTACGCTTTAATCATACACCTGATTCTTTTCCAGGCGGGCTTCAATGCAAGACTGCTGTGACATCACGGACGCCTGATAGCGCTGACCACTCGACCAACAACGACGTCTTTTTTACTACACTGCAGCTGTTAAGATGCGTACTCACCACCATCCGACTGGACACTCCTAGTCTCTCTCATTGCTAATAAAGGAGCCAAACGTTCGTTGACTGTCTTTAATTATCCCCCTGTCTGATATGCAACCACGCATTATTTTATAAAAATGGTCATAACATTAATTCCCGTTGAGATATTCCCATTTGTGGTCCTTTCGACCCATCTTTACTTGGAAGACTTTCTGGGAATCCTTTACTTGCTTTGGGGAAATCCCTTGCGCCCTGCATTTTTGTAGTGGAGGCATTGTGCTTGTAGCATTTTCCAATATGCATTTTTGGATAGCCCGGGTGTGACTTCCTCTAATTTACTCTCAACCGCCTACTCTCCGATTTTTCGTCTTCTCAATAATCCGCTCTGAAGTTCATTTTTCCATGCTTTCAGCAGGCTGTAGCTCCGCAACGCCTCGGAATCCCCCCCCCCGTTGCCTCGACTTTTTTTCTTTATTTTTCACTGTACTATCACCTCCCGAAGTTTGTCGCTCCGTAACCTTACCACCCTGTATATGAAAAAGTTCACTTAATGTAGATCATTTCAAAATATTTCTCCACACTGCTTTCCTGAAAAATTCTTCAATTTCTTCTCCTTTTACCACCTCCCCTTTTAAAAATCAACAACACTCATATCCTGTTTGATTATATTCATCATAGAAACAACCTTCACATACCACAGGTTTTTGAGGATTCCACTTCTGTAACCCTTCTTTAATAGTTTTTCATCTACCCATTGCTGTTTACACTTACACTTTAGAGTTTTCACTTACTCACTTGATCACTTACTCCGACTATTCTTCGTGCTGATGTTCCTCCTGTTTATGGTGGTATAACAGCTGAAGATCTCACTATTACTCTGTTAGATTTCACCAAATTTTAGGATCCTGGTGATAATGCTACTGTAGGTGGTATTACGTGTGAAGATTTCACTATTACTCGGGCAGATATCACCAAAGTTGATGATCCTGCTGATGCTGCTGCGGCTTCTGCTACATCTGCTGCGACTTCTGCTACATCTGCTGCTTCTAAGGATATGTGCTTAATGTTCGTTTTTCCATAGAATAAACGTTTCTTTGCAGGTTAGTCCACTCCATCTAACACACGCTTCTTTCTTTTCTGCTTCTTCGGAACTAAAGAAGAATAAACCTCTTTAATATCATCGTTCTCTTCATCTTCCTTCTTTACTGTAGTACCATATGATAATAGTAACTTTGATTTGAAACTAAATATTGTTCGATATCCTCCACTTTCTCCCTCGTTTCCTACATTTTCAAGTAATGATAATGTCTCCACTACTTCTTCATCCTCTGATGTCAAGTCTACTTCCTTTATGACGCTGATACTGCTTCTACTGCTGCTTGAACATGACTATGAAGCTGAAGACTATTTATGATTATACGACATCACCGCCCTCAATATATTGTAAACATTATCAATCAGCACGTGAAGTTATAACGGATAACCTGATATCAACACGTCAGAAGATAAGGTGGTACCAGCGCGTCAGCAGATAAGGTGTTTACGTGATGGTCAACAACCTCTTTTTTAAAATCCATAGTATCTTACACAGTAACTAGTATATATATATATATATATATATATATATATATATATACCTGTGTGACCGCCCTGGAAGTCTAGTGGTCGGTTCTCCTCTCCCAACACGTGTGTTCAGTGTGGGAACAGTACTCCATCTTCTCCCTCCGGGAGAGGTCTCATCCAGTAGTGGATTGAATATGGCTGTGAATTATTATACTGTATATACCTGTGTGTGATGATTGAAGAAAGGACATTTACAGTGAGATGGAGGAAAAATAAACATTAACCGAAAAATTACTATTGATAATGAGAGGGAAAATAGGTACTAACCATTGTTGGATCTGGCGGCTAGCACTCATTAATGGTTTTCCTACCTATCTCATGTTAACTTGACTACACTCTGGTTACTTATTAGATAGGAAAACTATCTTTTGAAAGAGAGATACTACGTGTACAGTGTTACATCTGTTTCGCAGCATGTACTAGTCTGTTGCAAATGTATAATTGTGTAGATGACCCCCTAATTGCCAGCTGTATTCATTAATGCGTGCTCGTAAGGGTTTGTGCATTGCTGAATCCAGTAGGGAACAGGGATTTTACCTCATTTTAATGCATTTGTTTCATTTCACACATATTTCTTTAAAACTTAGTCTTACGCCATAAAATTGTTGTTATGATGCCTTACAGTTTGCGAATATTATAGCTATTTATGGTCATTAGGGTTATTGTTACTGTTTTCTCAATGCGCAAACATGTTAGCTAACTACATTCATGTAGCTCTTAGCGATGAAAACACGATAGCTATAATAGGTGTCTGTTTATTGCAATATGCTTTATTTGTCTAGGCTCTCTATTTGATAATGAATGGATCTGTTATTAGAGGAGGTTATTTGACTGCTTTGTTTAAAAGGAATAATGCATATTAACAGCTTTTAATGTACTGCAAGCAACCAACCAAAAAAGTTGGTATGTATATTTATTTCCAACTTGTATACCTAACGCTATTTTAAGAATTAGAAATTTGTATCCAAGTAGTATATTTTCGTCCTCAGATCCCATCACAGACCAAAGCAGCTTAACTGAGAAATATAGCAGAACGAAGAAAGAGGGACAAAAAATAAGAGACGTAGAGAAAGGGGGAAAAACAACTTCTTAAACCCATCATAGGTAAGCATTCGCTAATCTTTTTGTTTGATTTCTTCATTTTTTTTATCCTGCTCTATTGAATGAATCTTCCACTATGAAAAAAGAGGAGACATACCGGTCTTCTAGTTCGCTTACATGTCTAGCGATTGAAAACTATTGTGGATCACGTCTCTTGAATGATTGTTTACTTCTTGTTTTTTTCTCTTTCTTTTTTCTTTGTTTCCAGGCACTGCAACAGAGACATCAGAGGTGACATCTAGTGCGGGAATTTGGAACTAAGTAGTATACAACACCAACCTCCGCGTAATGGAAAAAACCACGGCTATAAAAATACAATAGAATCCCCCCTCCCCTATTTCACGGACAGCGACCATGTTTCGAACAAAGGGATTAGTGTGTGGATGAGAGATTACACAATATGGAACTAACTTAACA
This sequence comes from Lepisma saccharinum, assembly GCA_022664845.1. NCBI lineage: Eukaryota > Metazoa > Arthropoda > Insecta > Zygentoma > Lepismatidae > Lepisma > Lepisma saccharinum. The sequence continues at coordinate 5,824 of JAGDQP010016772.1, forward strand.
GAGGGCTCTAAAGAAATAGGCTGAGAAACCAGTGAAGCACGATAAAAGGCTACGGAATGAACTTGCTAGTTACCGTAAGAGGCTTAGAAATGGATCTATAGAAATTTATGAACGAATAACTCGTAAGTTGAGACTAACCTCTTCAATAGAATTTTCCTTGATCCTGTGCGGTTTTTCACACTTGCAAAGAGCGACCATTGAAGAATGAGGCGTGAGGAATTGGTCTTATTAGCGTAGTACACTGAACTGTACAATGCTCCATGAAATTCAAAGACGCATTATTCGATGGGGACAGCACTTGAACAATCTTTAGAAAGAGGCTGTGAAATATCAGGGAAGGACAATGTGGGCAGGTGAAGGTGATTAGATTCACTGGATCGCAAACACAAGACATTAAAAAAAATGCCTTTAAGATGAGTTGAAGAAGGATGATTAGGTAGTGGAGCGGCAAGACCATCATGAAATATAATAACGTCGAAACCCTAAGCCCTTAGTAAAATACATATAGAATACGTTTTCATTGTTCTAGCACTTTCCAGAATAAGGATGTGTACTATGTTGGAAGTCCTCCCGACAGTTTCTTATATTGACGCTGTTAAATGTAATGTACAAGATGTACGAGATGTTTGACAGAATCTCATTTAAACAAAAAGGCAGCTTCTTCTTCTGCTAAAGAAATAGGTCTATTCAATCATATTGTTCGTTTGGTATGTAATGCAAAAGCATGAGGCAACATATAAATTGTACGTTGTTAAATATATGTAAAAATAGTTGGTTAACATGTATTTAGTTGTGTTAATATAAAATTAAAAGAACCAACTACTGGCCAGATTTGCAATTGTACGCCAACACAGGATGGTTTGAAGATGCCAGGGAATTGGATTTCAATGTCAGTATCTGTTAACAATAAGGAAAATAAAAAATCTTCATCGATGATATGCTCTTCAACTTTCTTCCTTGGAAGTTTGAATCCTCTAGGCTTGATTTTGCATGAGGAGTAATGTCATTTAGTGTAACAATGAAAATACAATAGACATATACGGAGGTAATAATGCCATCTTTTGGTGATGATCGTTACATGTATCAGCAGTACGCATACCTGAACATAAAGATATCGTTATAAGAGACCAACTATGCATATTTTGTTTAATGCACGATAGCTTGTTAGAGAGGTTCTTCAAAGCACTAACAGATGGCACTCGGTGATGACCGGTAGATAATACTTTGACAGGAAGGAATTTTCTTATCGGGTCAGTTTCTAAGGATGTTCGAGCCTTGATCAGTGGTAGATAACACAGCATGGTACAGTCTATCCAACGGAGAATGTTTGTACTGTTGAGTCAAAGCCATGGAAGGAAACCCCTTGGTTGGGTAATATGAACATGGTAGTTTTAGACTTTCCAGGAGTTACAACTGCTGAATATTACGGATATATACAACTCTAGAAGGAAATGGTTTACGGTTAATTGTCCTAAATTCGTCTTGGGTATGGGAGTGATGTCCATATGTTTTACGTTTGAATTCAGAACGAAACGAAACTTGCTGGCAATTACATGTTTGTGAAAGTAGGTTTTCCTGCCAGAAAGAAATTGATTTAGTGGAGAATGCTATGACGATATTCGAATGCAGGTCAACGTTTGCGTTTCGATCAATGTAACAAACATAGATTCGTAAATAAAAGATGATAGGTAAATACAAATATATTAATATATGTATAGACATAAAATATATATATATAGACGTAAATATATATAGACATATATATGCACATATAGAAATAATTATATATATAAATATAGACATAATAGGCTCACCCAAAGGGGGAAATCCAATGACACTGTACATATGATCAGAACATGATACTGCCATTGACAGAAACACATCCTATAAATACGCAGGAACAGTTTTTTGCTACGGTGCGGGATCAGGAAGAGGGGGGACATCAGATTATAGTAGTGTAGGACTGTTTGCAATATACGGGTGACTAATATGGTTTTCCAATCTTGGATGTTCTGATTGGGAATGAGAGTCACTATACTGTTTCGATGTGTAATCACGTACTAAGTTTGGATATCGTAGTGTGTTAATACACGTTATTCGTAAAACGCTGGCATCATGTACGCCAACAGCCACATTTACATCAAAATGCTCCAAAGGAATTTCATATGTTAACACTTGAGAATGATCTTGTCCTCTGTACACACCTGAAACATATGTTTTCCACTACACTAGCACCACCTAGCGGAACATCTAGTAATTATAGGAGTAATATTGCACTTTTCGAATCTTAACGGACGACAATCATCATGAGTCAGAGTAACGTTTAATTTGGAACCGCAATTACGGCACAGTAATCGTAGAACCAAGAACAAAGTTGCGATGTTTAATCCATCAGTCTATACTGTGCTACGATTGGTTACACCTTCGAATTGACAGGACGCGTCATGATTGGCTAGCAGTTTGTATAAAGTGCCTCCAACGACAGGTATCGAACCCAGTGTCGACTACGATGGCTGTTTGTACCTGTTCTGAATTATTCGTGAGTGGGAATTGTATTTTGCAGTCAATAGATCAATGGAGTCCAACATACTCTGTAACCTGTATTCACTGCTATGCGGGTATTCCTCTTGAATGAGATGGTCATACTTGTAGTGACCTCTCGATAGACTACTTGAGAGATGAGTATTGGAGACGTTAGCTTTGTTCGATACATATGATATCCTGTACCACGTACTTGTAGAAATGCATCCAGATCAAGACATCACCGTAGAAAGTTTTATACATACCCATATAGGGATGATTGCAAATGACGATAATCTACAGTCAATTTACGATGTGCTGTGGACAAAGGAGTTTCAACATGGAGTCACTTTTAGCGTTGGAGCAGGATTACAAATAAAACGCGAAGTTTGGAATTAGGGAAATTGTTTATTGTGCAAGTAATAAATACATGGATGTGACAAACGTCTACAAAACCAAATATAAACACACTTACAATATAATTACACATAAGTGACAAAATGTACATGACTACAGAAATTACGTCATGTAACAATCAGGCTTTGTCGTCTTATATAACAAATTTTGTTTTATAACACAGGGTACCAAGTTCATCATTTCATATAAACTAAATAGTGTAGTACCTCCCCTGCTACAAGGTTTGATGACCGATTGCCACACGGGAGCCATCAACATTCAAAGTTGGTCGTCTTGAAAACACATTGTGGTACACAATACGGTATCACACCGCAAGGAGTTTTTTGCGTCTCTCCATATAAACATTTTTACAAAACGAATGTTATCCCGCTGGGTGTGCTACGTTTAACCAACGTGCCACTCATTACGGCGCACAATAGGAGATATGGAGGGTGTATGTAAATGAATTAGTGTTCAAGTGGATAGTGTCGTAAAGAAGATTTGGTGTAAATGGATATGCGCTAAGTGATCAACATTATACGCAGGTGAGAGACGGTTGTATAACTTTGTTTTTCACAGCTGTTTTTAAAGCAGTTTTAATAATCGGAACTGTACAAGTGTATTAATTTAATCCTCAATGATGGGCATTGTTCCTTTACCAGTGTTCAATCACCAGCAAAGAAATGTTCAATGTCAAATGTATATAATAAATAAGTATTCCTAAACTGAGAAGCATGTGTTTTATTTCCATGTTTTCCTAACATCGATATCCATAGGGAACTGTCATATATTGTTCTCTATCAATAGGATTTAATTTTCGGTGTTTATGTTGTACAACGGCATGGCGTTTCACTTGTAAGGCACTTACGACTCGAAAGTTCGGTTTCCGAAGAATACGGTTCGGTGTAGCGATCTGTTTCCCTTGATACGTTCACTTTCTCACCTTATAATTATGCTTAAATGTTTCTTTCTGTCGTGTTCGTTGATTCAATGTAATACCACGTCTTTTGATCACATGATCCAATTGCCCCGTAGATACTTCCTTTAGTTCGTAAGAGTAATGCTTAGGGCCCCCACAAGTGAATAGCCGCATCTCCCACACGGAGGCAGTTCATCCTTCAGCTGACCAAGATGATCACCTAGCGGTAACAATGGTGATTCATCACGACGTCTAACGTAGATAATGCTATCAGTATCACAGTACAAAAGACAGTACTCATTGCCTCATACAGTCGTAGTCGTTCCCATGAAGAAAAAACTGCAACTATAGCATTGCTGAATGCGTAAGGTGTGTTTTCAGACTCCAAATCTCGATAGGTAACAAAGAGTAACTCCCTATCAGATTAACATGTTGAATTTCCAAGTGAATCAATTTAACTCTTGAGTTGTTATAAGAACCTTTGTTTTTGAAACAGCTTTGAGCCTACTTTCCGAACAATCAGTTTAAATATATTTTTGCTGTGAAACGAAGGCCCCCGTTTTTAGTAATGTTATTATACTCTAGTTGAATTCATTCATGATTTAAAAAATCCTAATATACTGGTGCCTATCCTCTTAACTTGGAAAATTCTGAGGAGCCCGGACGCTTCTTGCTTCATTTTAAGAAACGTACCTACGTTGTACGTAAACTAGTCCACTGACATTTGCGATTCTCAGATTTCGTACTCCTGAATAATAACATAAGCTGTTTTTAATGCTGCATGGAGCTCAGGTGCACAGAAAACTTCTTTGATGGCACGTTCTCCGACTGTATGTGTAAATTCACTGGTATGTAACATCTCCATACAAGTTCTGCATAAACCAAACATTAGTTTGTTATGGTCATTGTATGGTAATATGTGAATGCCCAGATCTGTTGAAGCGAGGACTTTGCAAAAGACCAAACCGTGAACCTGACATGAATCAGATATATTCGTTCCTTTAGTCACGGTTACGGGTCCACTGGATGTGGTTGGATAAGTCATTACCCATCGATAGAGCGAGGTAAAATCAACAAAATCAGTTACTTCCGATTCACTGCATTCGTAAAGCCTTTGGAAGCATTCGGTTCGTCAACACTTAAAGACATCCTTAGGACGTAATGGTCTTCAATATCGGAACAAAACTCGCGAAGAAATGTCTGTATTTCAAGGAAAGTCTTCACCTATTTGTGCCACTGATATTCTCACATGGTCACAACATTTATGTTAGATGCATCACGCAAAACATCCTGACTCAGCATAGTGTCAGCTTATCGACTATAGAGACCACGCCCTTGTTTATCTATAGCTATATCCCTGAGATGAGTTAGGCACTGGGGGCTATGATAGCAACAACCATAATATTTATATCCTATACCATAATATTTTATCATCTCCATCCAATTTGAAATGTTTAAATTGGGCTTGACCACCGTGTTAATAGCTTTGCAACTTGACGTATGCGAATATTCTATAAACCGAAGCCAAAGTTTAGCTTGCTTGCTTTGATTATTACCGTGGTGAAAACCTAATTGCGGGATAACAGGAATGGTATTATCTTTAAGATACTCTGTACGATAACAAAGCATTACCCGGGCACTAATGGTAGACGTATGCAAAAAACATTGAAGAACACCCGTTCTTTCAATCAGATTGGAAAACCGAATAAGATCTAGCGTTAGGATACGTACCTCATTTTGACAATACTGTAACAGTTCACGCTGAAATGCGAATATTCCTTTACCTTTGACACATTCCTTATGCCATCAGGCTATACTATTTGCATCTTCATCGGATTTGCTTCCTATATCGTAATACTTCAGGTCGGGATGTAATCCAACATAATTCTAAGTCCTTGGAATATTGAATAAATGTGGAAAGTCCCCCTTCTTCAGGGATTCTTCCAACCCTAACGTTTTTGGGAGGTCCGCTAATCGAACTCCCATAAACAGGAACGTGTCTCTGAATATAATATTGCTTAGCGTTAGTTGCATAATCTTGTGGCCACTAGTATTTCCGGCACTAATTGCTGCTGTTCCAATATTTCACGAGCAACAAATAAATTGTCAAAACCGTGAGCATTATGTGCCAGAGCAACTACTTTGGTAAACTTGGGACCCTGTTGTAATACATGGGTGATAAACGGGTCCATGGTGTAAAATGTAAAATCCCGGTTACCATCGCCATCACCGCAGACAATACATCTACAACCATCGTCGTGCATATCTATACATTTGTAGCAACGGTGCGACACAAATTTAATTAGACACCAGTTCATGTTCACCCTTGGCGTCGGCATCCAATCGCAATAGTCTATATCATATGTAATATATAAAAAATCTTCTACACGTTTTGGATGCTTGGGTTTAACAAATATGGCTTTCATTGAGATGTATGTAACATCTGCTACAGAAACATTCACTACAAAAATGTTTCGCCTTTCTACTACGATTTCAAGTTTTACACCACAGTGAACACATATCTGAACATGATTACATATCGATTTTCGCTTTGCTATGGTTGCATGTCTCAAAACATGTTTATTGACAAAGATACGATTACACTTGTCACAATAGCGATTTGTTTCATCAGAACTTTCATTATCAGGACGATACGTCTCGGATAGTGTACATCTATAGTCACACTCATGAGAACGGAGCTCCGTATATGGATCAAGACAATAGTTACAATAGCCGTTACTACCTAAAAAGGCGAAAATCGTTTTAATAACGTCATAGTGATTGTTTTCATTGCGTAAGATTTTTCTGTGAGCTGTAGGGCCAATATACATTTTTTTCGTACTGGCGTGTTTTGGAGACACGACCATACACAATAATTTGATATCGATTGGCAAAATGCTTTTGAAATTTGTTGACGTCGTCTAAACTACCCCATTCTGCTGACTTAAATCAACCCCTGCAAAATAACACAGCTCGATTGCTTTGGCACGCCAGTGTTCAGAATGGGTTCGCATATATTTAGCCTTTCGATATTCTTTATTCATGCGTAGTTTGCCTAACAGCAACGCCCTCGAATAACAGTTGGGAACATTATCCACACTAATTATATTCTTTTGTACGTAGTCCACTAATGGTAAATACTTAACATGTCCACGTTGCCCCTGGCTTCGACAAGGATCTGTAATATCGATCCGAATCGTCATATCTTCACCTAATACGAATTCCTCGTTGGAATTTAACACATTCTCAATTTTCCCAAGCATACTGTCCGCTGTACATGTGCCCAGACTTGAAAGGGAATGTATATCGCCTTTCCTACAGTACGTTTAGAACTCTCGAGACTAAATTCGATTTTGGAGTCTGGATCGACATCCTGAAGTAAATTGTTCATGGCAAACTGAAAAAAATTAGTTACAAACGTCTAAGGATCACGAATGGTGGTTACAACATGCTTGATTGTTATTTCGCGACCTCGCTGTGGGAAATTATGATACGTTTTCGGTTTTTCAGAAATAATTTCAAATTTGGGTAGCACACCTGCACCATACATCATACACATAGTACGCTCTTGCTTCCAACGTTACACTTTACTATCCATATCACTATCCGAGGCAAATTCACACATATGGTCGTCCATATCCATGTCACTATTCACATCACTGTCCTGCACACCAACACCACTCGAGCAAGGTTCCAAACCAAAGATGTCAATAGCCTCCTGCGGGATGCATCCCTCATGGTTCGGTAACAGCTCGCTATAGTAACTTCAAGCCAGTTCTTTGCTTTCCACACTTCCGAAAATAACATAATACCCAAGATCCAGAATATCCTGGGCAGTTGCACAACTTTGTAACACAGCTTCTTCGTCGTTCCTGAAAAAGTATAGGAGATGATGCAGCAACATGTCAGGATCGGATTCCTCCGCTTGGAATCCTACCATTTTGTAGTAGCACAGACTGCCAGCAGTCAAGAACAGTTCCAGGATCGTTATACCCTTGCATTACTATGGCAGTAAGCAAAGCGTCGATAGCATTTTCCATGATTCGTAATATGTAAAGATGTTAAACAATACTAGACAGAAGCTAATGTTTATACACAGGTGGAGTAGATTCTTCTACTTCGGTACGTGCGTACAAACAGAAGGCCAATGGCATTAACTACTGGATATACCACAAGAGCGCGGACGCGCACGAAAGCTATCATATACAAAACTTCTTCGGTAACTTTACCCTAGTGTCCTCTAGCGGGCATGTTAGAAACTAGCTTTCCATGACGAAGGGTGTAACCGCACAAAATCATACTACAATCCAAAGTTGCAACAAACCCAAAACGTAATATACCAATAAATATGTACATACAGACGGACGACACTAAACCGTATTGTCACTTACATATAGGGTTTCCATGTTATCTCCTGTTGTCCACCGTAATGAGTGGCACGTTGGTTAAACGCAGCACATTTTGTATGCCGATGGGTGGACAACATTCGTTTTGTAGAAATGTTTATATGGAGCGCCACAAAAAACTCCTTGTGGTGTGATACCGTATTCTGTACCACAATGTGTTTTCAAGACGACCAACTTTGAATGTTGATGGCTCCCGTGTGGCAATCGGTCATCAAACCTTGTAGCAGGATAGGTACTACACTATTTAGTTTATATGAAATGATGAACCTGGTATCCTGTGTGGTATACCACAAAATTTGTTATATAAAACGACAAAGCCTGATTGTTAAATGACGTAATTTCTGTAGTCATGTACATTTTGTGTAATTATATTGTATTTGGTTTTGTAAATGTTTGTCACATCCATGTATTTATTACTTGCACAATAGACAATTTCCCTAATTCCAAATTTGTAATCCTGCTTCAAAACTAAAAGTGTCACTCCATGTTGAAACTCCTTTGTCCACAGCACATCGTAAATTGACTTTAGATCATCGTCATTTGCAATCATCCCTATATAGGTACGTATAAAACTTACTACGGTGATGTCTTGATCTGGATGCATTTCTACAAGTACGTGGTACAGGATATCATATGTATCGAACAAAGCTAGCGTCTCCAATACTCCGTCTCTCAAGGTGTCTATCGAGAGGTCACTTCAAGCATGACCATCTCATTCTAGAGGAATACCCGCATAGCAGTGAATACAGGTTACAGAGTATGTTGGACTCCATTGATCTATTGACTGCAAAATACAATTCCCACTCACGAATAATTCAGAACAGGTACAAACAGCCATCGTAGTCGACACTGGGTTCGATACCTGTCGTTGGAGGCACTTTATACAAACTGCTAGCCAATCATGACGCGTCCTGTCAATTCGAAGGTGTAACCAATCGTAGCACAGTATAGACTGATGGATTAAACATCGCAACTTTGTTCTTGGTTCTACGATTACTGTGCCGTAATTGCGGTTCCAAATTAAACGTTACTCTGACTCATGATGATTGTCGTCCGTTAAGATTCGAAAAGTGCAATATTACTCCTATAATTACTAGATGTTCCGCTAGGTGGTGCTAGTGTAGTGGAAAACATATGTTTCAGGTGTGTACAGAGGACAAGATCATTCTCAAGTGTTAACATATGAAATTCCTTTGGAGCATTTTGATGTAAATGTGGCTGTTGGCGTACATGATGCCAGCGTTTTACGAATAACGTGTATTAACACACTACGATATCCAAACTTAGTACGTGATTACACATCGAAACAGTATAGTGACTCTCATTCCCAATCAGAACATCCAAGATTGGAAAACCATATTAGTCACCCGTATATTGCAAACAGTCCTACACTACTATAATCTGATGTCCCCCCTCTTCCTGATCCCGCACCGTAGCAAAAAACTGTTCCTGCGTATTTATAGGATGTGTTTCTGTCAATGGCAGTATCATGTTCTGATCATATGTACAGTGTCATTGGATTTCCCCCTTTGGGTGAGCCTATTATGTCTATATTTATATATATAATTATTTCTATATGTGCATATATATGTCTATATATATTTACGTCTATATATATATATTTTATGTCTATACATATATTAATATATTTGTATTTACCTATCATCTTTTATTTACGAATCTATGTTTGTTACATTGATCGAAACGCAAACGTTGACCTGCATTCGAATATCGTCATAGCATTCTCCACTAAATCAATTTCTTTCTGGCAGGAAAACCTACTTTTACAAACATGTAATTGCCAGCAAGCTTCGTTCTGAATTCAAACGTAAAACATATGGACATCACTCCCATACCCAATACAAATTTAGGACAATTAACCGTAAACCATTTCCTTCTAGAGTTGCATATATCCGTAATATTCAGCAGTTGTAACTCCTGGAAAGTCTAAAACTACCATGTTCATATTACCCAACCAAAGGGTTTCCTTCCATGGCTGTGACTCAACAGTACAAACATTCTCCGTTGAATAGACTGTATTATGCTGTGTTTTCCACCATTGGTCAAGGCTCGAATATCCTTAGAACCTGACCCGATAATAAAACTCCTTCCTGTCCCAGTATTATCCACCGGCCATCACTCTCGGAAAGGTCTAGCAGAATTGGAAGAGCACAGGAAAACAGTGCTTAGTCCATGGAGAAAGGAGTGCGATCTCTTAGCGTTTTGAAGAACCTTTCTAACATTAAACAAAATATACATAGGTGGTCTCTTATAACGACATCTTTAATTTATGTTGAGGTATGCGTACTGCTGATACAGGTAACAATCATCACCAAGATAAAGCAATACTACCTCCGTATATGTCTATTGTATTTTCATTGTTACACTAAATGCCATTGCTCCTCCTGCAAAATCAAGCCTAGAGGATTCAAACTTCCAAGGAAGAAATTTCAAGAGCTTATAATCGATGCCGATTTTGTATTTTCCTTATTGTTAACAGATACTGACATGTATCTTCAGTAACATTGAAATCCAATTCCCTGGTCTCTTCAAACCATCCTGTGTTGGCGTACAATTGCAAATCTGGCCAGTAGTTGGCTCTTCTAATTTTATTTTAGGACAACTAAACACATGTTAACCAACTATTTTTACATATATTTAACAACGTACAATTAATACGTTACCTCATGCTTGTGCACTACATACCAACGAACAATATGATTGAATGGACCTATTTCTTTAGCAGCAGAAGAAGCTGCCTTTTAGTTTAAACGAAATTGTGTCAAACATCTTGTACATCTTGTACATTACATTTAACAGCGTCAATATAAGAAACTGTCGGGAGGACTTCCAACATAGTAAACACCCTTATTCTGGAAAGTGCTAGAACGATGAAAACGTATTCTATATGTATTTTACTAAGGGCTTAGGGTTTCGACGTTATTATATTTCATGATGGTCTTGCCGCTCCACTACCTAATCATCCTTCTTCAACTCATCTTAAAGGCATTTTTTTTAATGTCTTGTGTTTGCGATCCAGTGAATCTAATCACCTTCACCTGCCCACATTGTCCTTCCCTGATATTTCACAGCCTCTTTCTAAAGATTGTTCAAGTGCTGTCCCCATCGAATAATGCGTCTTTGAATTTCATGGAGCATTGTACAGTTCAGTGTACTACGCTAATAAGACCAATTCCTCACGCCTCATTCTTCAATGGTCGCTCTTTGCAAGTGTGAAAAACCGCACAGGATCAAGGAAAATTCTATTGAAGAGGTTAGTCTCAACTTACGAGTTATTCGTTCATAAATTTCTATAGATCCATTTCTAAGCCTCTTACGGTAACTAGCAAGTTCATTCCGTAGCCTTTTATCGTGCTTCACTGGTTTCTCAGCCTATTTCTTTAGAGCCCTCTGTTAAGTTAGTTCCATATTGTGTAATCTCTCATCCACACACTAATCCCTTTGTTCGAAACATGGTCGCTGTCCGTGAAATAGGGGAGGGGGGATTCTATTGTATTTTTATAGCCGTGGTTTTTCCCATTACGCGGAGGTTGGTGCTGTATACTACTTAGTTCCAAATTCCCGCACTAGGTGTCACCTCTGATGTCTCTGCTGTAGTGCCTGGAAACAGACAAAGAAAATGAAAATAGAGAAAAAAGAAAAAATATAATCATTCAGGAGACGTGATCCACAATAGTTTTCAATCGCTAGACAGGTAAGCGAACTAGAAGACCGGTATGTCTCCTCTTTTTTCATAGTGGAAGATTCATTCAATAGAGCAGGATTAAAAAATGAAGAAATCAAACAACAAGGTTAGCTAATGTTTATGTATGATGGGTTTAAGAAGTTGTTTCTCCCCCTTTCTCTACGTCTCTTTTATTTTTTATCCCTCTTTCTTTGTTCTGCTATATTTCTCAGTTAAGCTGCTTGGGTCTGTGATGGGTTCTGAGGACAAAAATGTACTACCTGGATACAAATTTGTATTTCTTAAAATAGCGTTAGGTATACAAGTTGGAAATAAATATACATACCAACTTTTTTTGGTTGGTTGCTTGCAGTACATTAAAAGCTGTTAATACGCGTTTTTCCTTTTAAACAAAGCAGTCAAATAACCTCCTCTAATAACAGATCCATTCATTATCAAATAGAGAGCCTAGACAAATAAAGCATATTGCAATAAACAGACACCTATTATAGCTATCGTGTTTTCATCGCTAAGAGCTACATGAATGTAGTTAGCTAGTAACATGCTTGCACATTGGGAAAACAGTAAGAATAACCCTAATGACCATAAATAGCTATAACATTCGCAAACTGTAACAACAACTTTATGTTTATATAGTATTTTATACTGTATATCATAATATAACAACAATTTTATGGCGTAAGAATTCAAGTGTTAAGGAAATATGTGTGAAATGAAAGAAATGCATTAAAATGAGGTAAAATCCCTGTTCCCTCCTGGATTCAGCAATGCACATACCCTCACGAGCACACATTAATGAATACAGCTGGCAATTAGGGGGTCATCTACACAATTATACATTTGCACGTAACACCGCAAACATCCAGTCTCCCTTTGAAAAAACAGTGTTCCGATCTAATAAGTAACCAGTGTGTAGTCAAGTTAACATGAGATAGGTAGGAAAACCATTAATGAGTGCTAGGCACCAGATCCAACAATGATTGGTACCTACTTTCCTACTATAATGCAATTGATTCATGCCCGTTCTGCCTAAAGGCTCTCCAACACTTTGTAGAAAATATTCTCAGTGATCTTACCTTTGGACAAAGCGGGGATTCCCGTTCTGCCTAATCTATCGAGACAGGGAATTTTATGCAGGGAGAGATTTTTTTTTAAAGGAAATGTAGCTCGGAATTGTATCGCTCTTAGCGTGTTTTCTTGCAGATCGGAACCCATCTATTTTTTTTTTAATGGCAGTAATAAGCTGTTTAGTAATTCTACCAGCTTCTGTAAGAGGAATAGCTATTTCTTCAAGTTTCGTAATAATTTCTAATTGTTCTTCCCGGAAAAATGACTATGATACAGTTCTGTTATTAGCAGTATTATTCACATGTACTATTGTAAAGATGAATGTGATTTTTTTAAATATCTGCAAAGAAATGGAAAATTGATTGACTCAGTTACAAGAAAGCCGTTTGACATTGCAACTGAGACGAGCGAGTTTGGGAGCCGGAGATGTAGTAATGAAATTACCGTTTTCAAATTATATTGTACTGAATGTGGGGATGTATAAATACTAATTTCATGTTCTGCGTGTCTTTGGGACAATTTAAAACTTACAGAAGCTTGCAACCAGACTTTTTTAAATCTGTTTATTATCCATGCGCCTCTAATATAATTATTAATGACATCAATAAAACTGAAATATTGCGCAGTATTGATAAACTAGTTATGAATGAAGTTTCTGAAAAACAAGTAGAAGAAGCTATCAATCAAATAAATGGAAAGAAATCCATCAGTTACGATGGTATACCTTCCTATATTTTGAAAGGCTGCAAGAATAGCCTTATAAAACCTTTAACGCATATTTATAATTTATCTTTAAAAACATCAAAATTCCCTAGTAAATTTAAAATAGCTGCGGTATGTCCAATTCGAAAAAATAATACTACCAAAAATGTAGCCGATTACAGACCTATAAGCCTTATACCTACAACGTCCAAAATATTTGAAAGTGTACTATATAAATATATATACAATCATGTTCGTCTTAATCTTTCAGAAGTACGGTTCGGTTTTAGGAATAATAGGTCAACAATCTCAAATTTACTTAATTTAACCCAAACAATTTATGAAGCATATAATAATAAAGCTCAATTAGATGTAGTGTATACAGATTTTAGAAAAGCATTTGATTTAGTTGCTCACGAAATTCTTCTTAAAAAGCTTAGGACGTATGGATTATCTGACAAATTAATTAATTTGTTTTATTAATATCTTTTTGGTAGAACACAATATGTAAAATACAATAATTATAAATCTAAGGAATATCAAATATATTCTGGAGTTCCAATTTAGGACCACTGTTGTTTTTAGTAGTGATTAATGATTTGCCTTAAGTTATAAAGCATTCTTCTTGTTTGATGTTTGCAGATGATACTAAGTTGTACAAGGAAATAAAAACATTAGAGGATTGCATTGACTTGCAGGAGGACCTTAATTCATTGTTAGACTGGTGTAAAGAAAATAAAATACAAGTCAATGTAAATAAATGCTGTTTAATGACATGTTTAGAACAACAATCCAATATGACTATACATTGAGAAATACGGTTTTAGAGAGAAAGAAATATGTCAAAGATTTAGGGGTGTGGTTTGATGAAAAACTCAAATTTGACTTTCATATTAATCAGAAAGTTAATGAAGCATTCAGAATGTTAGGGCTTATAAAAAGAATGTCAATAAATTTCAGGAAAATTGAAACAATCACTAAACTATATAATACTCTTGTACGCCCCAAAGTCGAATATGCAAATATTGTATGGTCTTCTAACTGCAAAATTTTAAATAGTAAAATAGAAAAAGTGCAAAAGAAATTCCTTAAATATCTTAAATATAAGGACAATATTTCCAGAAATGAATCTAATTTAATATACAAAGGAAATTTCAATGTTGATTTAAAAAAAATCAAAATGATTTCACTTGAAAATCGAAGAACATTGCATACAGTCACATATCTCAAGAAATTATTAGAAAATAAAGAAGATAATGCTGAAATGTTAAATAAGCTATGTTTATACTGTCCTGGAAAAAAATTAAGAAAACGAACTTTGTTTTTACTCCCCAATTCTAGAATAGAGCTGTATAAGAATTCACCCCTATATAGATTTGGTGTGGCAGAAAAAGTGCTAGATGAAATAGGGCTAGATATTTTCCAAAAAAATTTAAATAAATTACGAAACGACGTAATAAAATTTTATTTGGAAAATAGATGAAGTGTTATGGATATATATATATATATATATATATATATATATATATATAATGATTTTATATTAAAATATCCCTATGTATAGTAAGAAGGTATCTTACACGTTTGTACAGTAAAATTAAACAAATGTAGGCTTGTATCAGTTTAAAGTGAATGATTGAACTGTACAAAGGTTTGTAGTTGTAGCTGTTTTTTATGTTATTATTATTCTTATTTTACTAAATCAAAAGACAATAGTTGCGGATTGGAATTATGTATATTCATTGTAATTTCTGTAAATTTAATATGTATTGTACTTATTAATTGCCATTTTTTGTTGGTGTAAAGTACAGTTAAATAAATAAATAAAGCCTCGAACACAATTTGGGTGTATGCTACCTTCAAAGCAGTTCCCCGTATACTTCAGCAGCTTTACACTGTACGTGAGACTTAGGTCTATTTTGGGCAGACCTTTCCGTTCGTATTCTGTTTACTACCTAGCAAGAAGGAGGAGGACTATTGTAGAATGCTGCTTCTGAATAAAGAGATAGCTACTGCAAATAGTTTCAACTTTAATCATACTACAGCATTGTGGACTTCGATAGGGCTATCAATGCTCTTGTTCGTGTTTTTCCCGATGCAGCTGTTCGTGGATGTTCCTTTCACTATACACAATGTTTGTGGAGATAAATCCAGTCATTGGGATTGTCTACTTTTTATCAGGAAGATGAAGAGTTCAGGAAGTGTATACGACGAGGTGCTGCACTACCACTGGTGCCAATGAGGCAAGTGACTGATATGTTCCTGTACCTTCAAGAAAATGCCCCAGAAGTACTAAATCCGGAAAAGTTTCATGCATATTTAATGGAAACATGGCTAGACGATGCTTACACCAATTTCACAAAGTAAGTACAATATAGTAATTACCTTATTTTCTACACTAATTTTACTACGTACTGCACATGTACTTTCTACTCTAATTTACCGCTTTCTTGCAACTGAGTCAGTCAATTTTCCGTTTCTCTGCAGGTATTTAATAAATCACATTCATCTTTACAAAATTACTTTATATGTGAACAATACTTCTATAATAACAGAGCTGTATTCATCCTAGTAATTTTTTCGAAAGAAAAAAAAACAAGTAGAATAACATCAAAAATTTATTACGAACCCTGAAGTAATATTTGTTCCTACAGAATCCGTTAGAATTACTTAACAGCTTATTACAGACATTAAAAAATATGGGTTCCGATCTGCATACAAACACGCTAGGGTGCGTGCAGTTCCGAGCTGCATTTCCCTAAAAATATCCCTCTCTGCATAAAATTCCCTTTCTCGAAAGATTAGGCTAAACGGGAATTACCATTCTGCTTAAAGATCATTGAGATTTGTATTTTCTACAAAGTACTGGAGACAGAACGGGAATTAGGCGGAACGGGAAGACACCATGCAATTGCAAGATAAAGTTGAGTTGTTAATGTTTTTTGTTTAAATGACGAGATTCGTGAATTCTATGTATATGATTAGTTTGTGATATGCAAGAGCGCGTTTTATATCAGAAGAAAAAAACTTAACCTATTTCAAACATAATTTCAAAGTCTGGTTCTGGGTTTGTTAAGCCCCTGTTTACGGTGTACATACATGCAGAGTTACGTAAAGAAACAGGTAAAAACTAAGTAACTTAGAATTAATCAAACAGTAAATAGTATAATAGAAATTACCGTATAATAGTAAATATAAGATGAAAGTGGGACTTGGATAATAAACATAGGCCACATCGCCGTCAGGCGTTAGTCTTTTAGCTTTAGAAGGCGCGATGTTGTAGAATTTAGGGTGGCCCTTAATTATATGGGGAAAAATATATTTTTGAATTTCTTTACTCTCACCTCGTAAAATGGTTCCATATCAGACTAAAGTAACCCATGAGAGAAATTAGCTCAATTGAATAATATTAAATGGTAACGCAAACGACCTAAAGTATTGAATGCATTTACAAAATGTAAGGCAGAGGTCTGTAATAGACCCTTGTAAGTTGGGAACGGGTGAAGGGAATGAGATCATATCTTGGAGTCGAGGCAGGACCGCACCTGATTCTGTGTAGCACAGTCATGGCGGCCATCTCGAAGTCCGCCATCTTGGATTGAGACCCAAAATTTTAAATAGAAATGGGGTCATGTGACACATTGTTCACTACAAACCCACATCTGATTTTATTTCCAACTTACCTCTAATCATGTATTGGATATTTTGTATCTCTTTACGGACTTCGGATTTTTAAGAATATTTAAGATTTTCCCTATTTGAATGACTTCTCTGAATTAAACTGAAACGAATGTTCGTTTCGCTATACACTATAAATAAGAATCTGTAAATATGGTTTGTTCTCAATCAATAGTTTGAACTCGTATGTTCGACTTCATAAGAAAACAACACCCACCCACCCTACTCACACACACAACTTCTCTTCTAAAACCACACACACAATGTATTTAAATTCCAGCGCAGAAAAATCAGAT
The DNA here is from genome assembly GCA_022664845.1 of Lepisma saccharinum. Classification (NCBI taxonomy): domain Eukaryota; kingdom Metazoa; phylum Arthropoda; class Insecta; order Zygentoma; family Lepismatidae; genus Lepisma; species Lepisma saccharinum. Next base: position 23,515 of record JAGDQP010016772.1, read on the forward strand.
GATAAGATTAGTTCTGTACAATATACCGGCTTCATTTTAGTTCTTACCAATGTTTCCTTAATTCATTTGTACACAATGACTGTAACAGTGGCACTATTTGCTGCGGCGCGATTGAAAAAATATTTTGTCGGAAAGCGTTTAGCTGTCGGAATGGTCGGGTGTTTTGGTAGCTGCTGTGCTACCCAGTTGCTTGGAGTACACAAAATTGAAGCCGCAACTGGTAAACAGGAAGTCGAAGCTGTATTTGACACTTTGACTGATATGGGGTTACAAATAAAGTGAAGGCTGTGTGCTGTGGTACTGCTGCCTCCAATACAGGCAATATGAATAGAGCTTGCGCTTTGCTCGAACAACTAATGGGGTGTGGTTTACTTTATCTTCCTTGCCGGCGCCATGTTTTACAGATCTTGTTGCGGAGTGTATTCCATGTGAAGACGAATCTATTTACAACAGGCCCAGACGTTTTGATCTTGAAGAGGTTTCAAGAAGCGTGGTCTAAAATTGATACTGGAAAATTCGAGTTGGGTATGAGAATACTTAATACTTATGTAAGATCTGCTGTTCATGTTATCCGTAACCAGAGCATAGAATTCTGCATGAATTTCATAAAATGACAACATGATATATACAACTACAAGGAGCTACTGGAGCTAACAGTAATATTTCTTGGAGGAATACCACCTGTTGGGATTGTCTTCAGGTACGATGGAGCATTTCACCACGCACGGTGGATGTCCAAGACTATATAATTTCCTTAAGATAATTATGTTTAGAAACCAGTTTCATGTTAAAGCTGTGGAAGAGAAAGCTCTAAGAGAAGTATGTTTTTTTACTGTCAGTGTTTACGTCATGGTTTAGAGCTCCTAGTGCTGTTGTAGCACCACTTAACGATTTACTGTTCTTGAAAAGTTAGTTGAGTATCCAGATTCTGATATTTCAACAACAACCCTTAGAAAATTTTGTAGACATCATTGGTAATTTTCTCCTGAAGCAGTAGCTTGCGCGTTTTTTGATCCACGCGTTTCTAAAATTGTAAAGCTTAAACGGATTCAAGCGACAAGAGCAGATATAGAGCCAGAAAGACTAAGATTAAAAAAAAAAAAAAATGCTGTTAGCTTAATGGATATTAGGAACATTATCTCAAGATGTAAGTCAATTTGTAACACCTGAAACATTGGACCTGTTATCAAGATTTGGTATTTACACTAACTTCTTGCAGACAGATCCTGTCGAATAGTAAAACATAAATTATTATCAGAAAGCACTCCAAATTGTGTTTAAATTGGCTGTAGCAAATCATGTTGCAGAACGAGGAATCAAATTAATTCAAGAATACAATGATATTTTAACAAAGGATGAAAATCAGAAACAGTTTGTGTTACAGGTTATTAGCGATTATCACAAAAAATACCCCGATAGCAAGATTCTATTGTAAACTGTCATTTTGCTTGCATTGTAAATGTGGTTACCATTTTCACTGTAGATTACAATTCATTTAATTGTTTGATTCAATATGATTTAATACAAATACTTATTATGTGTCATAACTGGTATTTCTAGGTACAAGTACCATGTGGCTTTGTTCTAATATTATGAATTTGATATTTCCTCTTAATTTTATATCTCAAACATTCTAGCTTACTCTTTACCTTTTGTTTACCAGTTTCTAAACACTAGTGCAAATCGTACAACAAATGACTATTGTAAGGTAATACACAGACCTATCTATTACTTTATTATAGATAAGTTGAAAATAACGTCAGATGTGTGTTCATGGTGAAAAGCTACCCCAAACCAGTATATCACACGATCCCATTTCTATTTAAAATTTGGAGTGTCAATCGAAGATTTCGGACTTCAAGATGGCCGCCATGATCGCGTTACACAGAATCAGGTGCGGTCCTACCTCGATTACCCCTATCTATGATATGATCTCATCCCTCCAGCCGATCCCAACTTACTAGGGTCTATTACAGACCTTTTCCTCATATTGTATACGGTAAATGCATTCAAAATTTAGGTCGCTTGCTACACCGTTTAAAATTACTTCATTGAACTAATTTTTCTCACTTGTTACTTCAGTCTGATATGGAACTATTTTAAGGGGTGAGATTAAAATAACCTCGGAAGTCGAGGAATAATTGCCACCCTAATATATGAGCATCGAAAGTTCACACATCAAGTTACTGCGAAACATTTACTCGACTGCTACATCTATCATTAGACTACATCAAGAAAGTGAAAAATTTAAAGTTGGAAAAGGGGTAAGGCAAAGACATTCTATTTCTCCAAAATTGTTTTCTGCGGTCGTGGAGATAGTGTTCCAAAATCTAAACTGGATAAGTTGGAATAAAAATGAATGGTGAATATCTTCATCACCTACGATTCGCTGATGATATAGTCTTGTTTGCTTCAAGTGCAGAAGAACTAGAAACCAGAACGGAAGAACTGAGTAATGAGAGTTCGACAATAGGCCTTAAAATGAACTTAAGTAAAACGAAAGTAATATACAATCAACATGTTGCAAAGAAGGAAGTAAAGATTAACTTAGAGACAATAGACATAGTTGATGAATATGTTTACCTAGGCCAGCTCAGAACATCAAATGCCAAGCTGACTGACGAAATTAATAGGAGATGTAAAACGGCGTGGAGTTCGTTTGGAGGACTACATTTTATTTTGAAAAGTAAACTACTAATGTGTGTCTGAAGCTTAAGGTTTATAATCAATGTGTGTTACCTGTGATGATGTACGGCTTTGAAACTTGGACATTGAATGCGCAAACGATTCAAAGATTGAGAGTCACACAAAGAGCAATGGAGAGATGCATGGTAGGAATAACCAGGAGAGACAGGAAGACATATGAATGAATTCGCGCACAAACAAAGGTAGAGGATGTAATAAAGACTGCGAAGATGATGAAGTGGAAATGGGCCGGTCACATAGCTAGACGTACAGATGAAAGGTGGACGACAAATGTATTAAATTGGATTCCTAGAGAAAAGAAACGACCGAGACGACGTCCAAATGTAAGTTGGGTAGATGAAGTCAAGCATTTTTCAGGAGCTACATGGATGAGGATAGGAGCAAACCGAGATATGTGGAAAGAGAATGGGGAGGCCTTCATCCAGCAGTGGATGGAAAACGGCTGAATATTATATATATATATATATATGAGTAAGCTACTATCTTACTATTTATAGACTAAAGGTCAAAGTGTACTATACACAAAATACAGTCTTACCCAGTGGTGGATTTCGGTTTCATTTTTGGCCTGGCTCACTACTTAACGGAATAGTAAACTGCATTGAAGGGGAAGTATTACATGGCCGCCGATTGGGGGGGGGAGTGGGCATTTGTCCCCCACCCCCACTTTTTTCACGCATTCGACTAGTGAAAAAAGATTCGTCTTTAAAAGCTTAAATCAAAGAGGGGAAATGCTTCCTTTTTCTCGAATAATTTGTCCCCCACCGACCATACTACCAAATCAAGTTAATTGAGTTTGGGTCATTGTCTCGCCGTATTTTCTCGATTATTATGGGATGTTACAAAATATTCTCACTCTTATTCAAGTCTAGCAGTTACAAAATTCTTTTAAAATTAGCAGAAAATTATGATCGTAACTGAAAGAAGATATTTCCTACTGGCTGATCGTTGAATATTATTTTTTTTGTGTGTATTTCTCTTGTATATTAGGTAATCGTCTGGTTTGGAATTGCAGAAAAAATCTTTAATTAAAATATAGATAAGGGGATTGCCTCGTCACTGTATATCGGTAGTCATTGGATGTGAATAATAGAAATATTATAACATCACTATTTTTTACAAAATAAAGTGGTAATTTATAGAAAAAAAGTTAAATGAGGGCCGCGGGGACTCAATTGTTAATGAGCTCACCTCTGGTGTGCAGGATCGATCCTTGCTCATGCCATGTGGTCTTTGTGGTGCACAGACTCCGTGTAATTGGGTTTTCTCGGGGTTCTCCTGTTTCTACCCACTTTCTTCATTCCACCCATTCATCCCATCCTCATCCATCCGGTCTGAGCCAAAGTTGCCTAAAGGTCTTAAAACTAAATCCAACAAAAAAGTTATGCCTACGAAAGAAATAATATACAAGAAAATATTTTGCATTTATTTTAAAACGTTTTCGAAGAAAGAAAATAAACGTTTTTCAATGTATTCTATGAGATGCAATACCAATTTCAAACCTATAATTCTGTGATTTGCGCGAAGATTGAACTATTTCACTTGACTCCACACAGGAATTCATTGTTTTGATATTTTTAACTTCTCGCTTCACATTTATGTTTTTTGATATCTTACCGTAATGGAGAAAAAATCTAAACAAAAAACACGCCATGACATAGTACTGAGAAATTTATAAATTATGACTGGATAGCAAAGCTCACTCCTTATATTTAATCGCACTGGTATTGTTCTTACATGTTACTTATAATATTTGAGGAGCTGTAAAATATTAATTATAGTAATGAGCTGTCATTTGCGCGTAGTTCCTTTATGGAAATATTAAGTAGGCTATAGTAGACCTTTGCACAAAATCAGCCGTTAGAAACCTGGAGCTCTTTTAGACGAGATTATAGATTTGAAAGATGCACATTCTCGAATGTTATTATTATTGTTTCAGGTTACCACCTTAAATCTGCAGCCTCAATAAAAATTAATGTTTCAGTAGATCAGAGCCGGATTTTCCAATAGGCTACCAAGTCTGTTGCCTGGGACATTCAAAGTAACAAAAACAAGAAGTGCAGGAAGGAGTGGAATATTTTCGTTTCTAATAGTTCTTTCCTTATTATATGCAAGAAATTTGAAATCCTATTTCCGAGCAGCAAACGGAAGGAACGATAGCAGAGTCCACTCATCCGAACTTGAGTTTTTCCTCAGTTACACCAGGTAAATGCCGGGATGGTACCTATAAACTAGGCCCTGACCGACTATCTTCCAATATCCTATCCCGGCCTGAGCCTGATTTGTGAGATGTCTAAAGACAATAAATACATGGAATTGAAATCCTGTTAGTAATGAAGATAAAGAGAAAAATGGGGAAGGGGCATCGAATGAGGGGTTCATGTAAATTTAACCCTGCATACCTATTACAGAAAATGTACTAAGGCGTTCCTGAAATGTACAGAAACTACACTCATTCACAACTCTAAAAGAGTAACATACTGAGAGTTGCACGAAAGGTAATAGAATAATACAATAAATTGTCTGACCTACCAAAAATGTTTGTGGATCAAAATTGATGCCGTACTTGGTCAAATTTCTGACCAAAGCCTCAATCAACCAATTTACACATTATCACACACTCAGCCTAGGTAATTATCACTTACAATATGTACACTCATGCTCAAAATTTTTTCGCATGTCTTTATTTGACAGTTTTTGACAAATAATATTTTTCTCCTTGAATTCTGGTGTTTGCTTAATTGTTAAACACGTGCAGTATGTAAAGACGAATATTTGCTGAAATTTTGTCACAAAAATATTAAAAAATAATGAAATTATAACGAGAAAACAGAAACATGAAGAAATGATCGAAAAAAATAAGTCCAAAAGGGAGAGATTTGGCAACATAGGGAAATTGACGGAGAAATTCAGAGAAAAGAAGGGATATTTCTTTTGGCTCTATGAAACAATGTATATATTTAGTATTACCAGCAACTGAGATTACAGACACAATGTTCTTTTAAATAAAACATTACACAAACAAAAGTTACAGATACAACATATGCATTGCATAATCATGTAGCATAAGCTTTTATATCCACGAGAAGGCGAGAAGAAAGACACAATATTGGTTTGAAATTTCGAAGTGAAGACTGTCATTCAATGCTGTGCTACTAAACGCTGATGAAAGAACAATAGAGCAGCGCCCTCTGTGGCGTAGTGGTTAAGCTCGCCGACCGTTAAGCAAAAGATTGTCAGTTCAAATCGCCTCTCCGCCCTGAGTATTTTTTTTCCGGAATGCAAAACGGCGTGATTAATTTACTTAAATTATATTATCCTTAGTATTAACTAACTGTTGATAGGACGATTTTTACTACGTTACGAGTGAGGGAAAAATCGTCAGAAAAGCGAACCTGTTGTCTGCTAATTTCAATGAAGCAAGAGAAATATGCGGTTACATGTATTCTCTCCATGAATTTATTGAATTAAATTTTTCATGGCGCTTCGGGCCTTTATAATAGGATGACTGGACGTCCTGTTTTTAACGGGACTATCCTTTTTTGTCATGTGTCCCGTTGTCCCGGCAAATTATTAACAAGACAGCAGATGTCCCTTTATTGCTACAAAGAAGTTGTCAATCTGTTCACTTAACTTTTTTCGCAAATAACTCCCAACAATTGCTTGGTAGGTGGCAGTATGGCATCATGCTTTATGTTGTCTTAGTGGTTTTTGAGTTGGAAGTTGTCGAGAGACGGACAGAATTGTTGAGTGAGGATTCACACCACTTGGTGCTTAAGCCTGAAACGGAACGCCGCTATAAAAAAAATTAAGAAAATTAAATTTTGAATGCAAAACCTTTAATTAAGCTTGAACTTTCGATTTTCTTGAAATACTAATTAATATTTGGTTCAATATGATACTCAGATCCTCGATAAAGACGTTACACATTATATTTGTTCTTCACAACTGTGTAAAATACTTCTGTGTTGATGGATATTTAATATTATTTTGTTGATGTTAAGCAAACCATTCACCAACGAACATCACAAAATTTTACAAATGACTTTCATTCATAATTTATCTTCATTTTCGGCAAATTGCACTATCTTTCAAGAAAGTAAATCCCATGCAGTGGTGAGAATATTGGAAACTAATATCCGTATAAAAAATTAAGCTCCTGGCAAACATGTCGCATGCTTAGCGCTTAACTTTCAAGTTACTGTAGCAGCAATGAAGACGAGATATATTGCAAAAGAATTCTCATACGATACGTTTGAATATGTTATAATAAGCCGGGCAAAATAGAAAATCCAAAAAGGAAATAGATACGAAAAGGAACAGTGCAAACGTGCGTAAGCAAGTAATAATACTAGGTCTATTCGTAAAGTAAAACAAAAAAGCAATGACTCTCTAGTGTAGTGGTCTAGATGCTGGCTTTCCGTGATGAATGTCGCAGGATCGATACCGTTTGTCTCCTTGGCCTTTTTTCTTTTCCGAACTTCTTCGCCAAACCTTCCTGTCAAGATCATATATGATTTATAATAGTTATAAAGCGTTAATCTCGTTTAGACTTCCTTTACAATCCGAAAATGACGCTAATATATAAACATCATGAATTTTGCAAAAAATAAGGAGATACTTTAAATTTTAAACAAGCATCTTTGGCAGCTATACGAACCACTAGTCCACTACTGCAAAATTTACAAATCGAGCTTTTTGTATTATTTCAGTGCAATGCTATTCTTTTCCGACAAAATACTTCATCTATGAAATATAATCTACCGTTGTAGTTATCATACTTTAGTAACAAATAAATAATGAAAACTGTTTCTAA